>CAJNIZ010005776.1:4937-18764 GCA_905231905.1 Symbiodinium pilosum | reverse complement strand
ATAGTAGTTCCCATTCTATTTTCCAATCCCAAAATAACCAAATATTTACCCTATAAATTAGCCTATAGTCCCCAAATCTTTGAACCCTAAACCCGTAGTATTACTTTTAAGATGTTAGGTGGCGAGGGAGTCAAGGTCAACTCAAGCCTGGGCTCCCTCAAAGTCCCCTTTGGTAAGAAATGTGCTAAGAAGGACATTTATAAAGGGCTATATAGGGGTGATGTAGGGTTTCTATTGGGTTATATAGGGTTATAGGGAGTTTTATGAGGGCTATATATAGGGAAGGATCTGACGATGTCCGCTCCACCAATCGAATCTTCAGATGACCCTGCACAAAACAAAAAAACACTCAACATCTGGACTGCTCAGATTGCCCAATGTTTACTTGAACACCTTATGCTGGACAGTATGCCTACATGTATTTTCAATGCCGGCTTCTGTAACATCAAGGTCGAAACATACCCATAACCCTAACCATATGCCATCCTACATCCTGAAACCAAAACATGGCTGATCATGGAAATGGAGCATGCGTATACGCTGAGCGACCAGTCTGCCTGTACTGGGCCCACATTAGGAACAGGCACACGGCGTTTTGCCAAAACAACTGCCCCTCGCGCGAACCAGTGAAGTCGGCATCAAGAGGGCATGCAGGTCATCGGAATGTGCGTGCCGTCTGGTCTGTGAAGTATACTGAAGGGCGTGTATCTACAGCCACGTAAGGCTTCCCCAAACCCTGGGGCTCTAACTATATAACTAGTACCTACATTGGGCCCCCCAAAAAGTACCCCTATATAACCGCCCTTTTAAACCCTAACCTTAAACCCTAAACCCATACAATCCCCTATATAACCTTAAATAGTACCTACATGGAGGCTAAGGGAAAGCCTAGATCTGCAATCCCCATAACTACCCAGACCCCTGGGAGGATCTTCAAAGTAAACCCCCATTATGGTACCCTATCCTACTATTGGGTAATTTCTAGGAACCCTTAAGGGGGATCTACTTTCTGGATCCTCCCAAAATTCTGGGAATATCATGTCCCATCGCCCCCATCTCAGGGAGCTGCCCATGATTGAGGACTATACCTTGGGTCATTCCCCCTCCCAGTAACTGTCCTTAAAGGGGCCTTATTAAGGGGGTTCTTCTGACTCCTATAACCCATTGTGGTAACAATTACTGTAAGGGGGAATGACCCCAACTATACCTCCCCAGAGCCCTTAAAGGATCCCCAAAAAATGGACTCCCAGCAATAATCCCCTAGGTTCAGGGGGTTTAGGGTTGAGGGCCTTAGGGGTTTAGGGTTTAGGTAATAATCCCCTGGTTTCCCAATGTAGTAATGGCTCCATATTGGGGGGGGCGGGTTTTCAGTTTTTGGGATCCTTTAGGGGGTATAGGGATGCTCGTATGCTTTGAAGTATTCCGTAATCAAAGTGGATTGGGCTCTCAGCCCTAAATCCAAAACCACAGGAGTCAGAGTTCACCTGGTTGGCGTTTAAGAGTCCCTCGAAAAATAGTAGTATGCAGGACTTTTAGGAAACTAATTAGGGGAAATTTGCAAACATTTCATAGCCCTAAACCCTAAAGCCTAGGGTTATAACCCTAAGCCCTAAATTGACGAGGGAAATATCTAAATATCCCAAAGTTCAGATGCAAGACCAAGCTTCCGGTGCTGTCTCCACTTTGCATCCCTCGAGCTCCGCGGGTGGAGGCATAGGGCTTAGCGGTTTAAGGTAGAGGCTTTCGGGTTTACGTAGGGTAAAGGCTCTAGGGTTAAGGGTAGAGGCTTGAGGGTTTAGAGTATATGCTTTGGGGTTTTAAGGTCTAGGGATTTACGTAGGGTACAGGGTTTAGGGTTAGGGGCTTAGGGTTGAGGGTCAGGTAATGCAAAAGCATGAAGATAGGGGTCTACCATTTCGAGGGTCCCAACAAAAAGGATGATGATATATCGGGGTCCCCTACTTATGGACATCTTATATATGTAACATGGAGGCCTTCGGTTGCATCATGTTTTTCTAGGGACGTTAGTTAGTAGCTTCTCCAAAGTGATGTTTTCGGAAGCTATCTTCCTAGCGAACTCATATGACACAATCAAAGAAATTGATTTCTCGAATTACAAAGCCCTCTTGCATACCCAAAAGAATGAAACTTCATTTGAGAGACGCCTTCAAAAGGGAGCCCTAATTTCAGAAACCTCGCACGAACAACGGTTCCTTGGTTGTAACCCTCAGGTAGTAAACCCTAGACCGTATACTCTAAGTATCCATGAGCCCTAGACTTATATGAGCCAATGTGGTGTCGGTTCTTGAAAGGGATCCTTAAACCCAGGGGGACAAGTTAGGTGGACCCCCGCCTCCCCCCCAGTGATAGCGATATAAGTAAGGGATAATGGCGGTTGTATTGGAGTCCTAAACCCTAAAAACTGAACCGACTCTTGTCCGACAATACCACTATTATGGGGTAGGGGCCGACATAAGGTACAACCCTGAGACTCTTCCTATTAGAAAGCTAGGTCACCTCCCTGGGATTGTTGAGCTTCACGTCCTAAACCCTAAACCCTATAAACGTTTCTGGGGAACTCAGCTTATTTCTGGTCCTGGAGGCAGAGTGAAGGAGTTTTGTCACAACCTCTACATATCATCTAGGGTTTAGGGATCGCCTATAACAGTCCCTATGACCCCTTCCCCAATTTCTTACTCAGCACTAACAAGTAAACAAAGGCTAGTCGGAGTTTTTCAAAATGGATTTCACTGCAACGCGGGTGCCATAAATGACAAAAGCCACCATAATCAGGGTGCTACTAGAAGAATTTAGGCTTAGGGCTTCAAACCTTTCAGTCCCCTATATATTCCCTTATACAATTCCTTTTAAAGGAGTCTAGACCACGGCTCATGTCAGAACAACGAACAGACATGACCACCCTCAATCCGGCAGTGCTGCTTGTACTGACTTTACAGCTACGCGAATACCGACTATATGATAGAATATACTATGTAGGGATTGTACTCCCTTACTCCGTACTAACCACAAGTACGGAAGTCAGACGCGTTGAAGGTTGAAAAGCTGTGAGTGAAGCTGGTAGTAGTTCCGTTGTGTTTGCACCTCGGGCAGGGCCTCAAGACAACCAAGCTAAAAATGCACTTGACTCAATTAGAAGCTCCCAAGTCCCCCAATATGGTTGTAGCTGGGTTATAGTTGCTGTACCAGTCAGAATTTGATTGTGCTTGCGATAAATGCAAAAACTCTCTTCCTGCCAGCTTCGATGCAGATGTCCCGGGCACCATGTAATTCAGACATGATTGTTCCAATTTCCTGCCGCTGTTGGTTTTTTGCAATACCAAGGCTTAAGTCGGGCAATGATCATGGTGTTTGTCTGGTGCAGAATCACTACCAAGCTGCATCGAACGTCTCGATATTCAAGCGAATCTGTCGTTCTGTCGTCTGTGCCAAAGCTGACACCTGAAAGGCTAAAAGTTGAACCAAACCCAAATGAGCTATAGTCTAGAGTCCTAGTATTCCCCTTTTCATAATGGAGAATCAAATGGAAAAGAAAATGGACAATGAACTGGAAACTGGGAATATGTGGGGGATATAGGGGTTCTAGTCTCAACTCCCAGTATCCCCCTTCATAACCCCTATAATACTCCCCTGTAAAACACCATGTAAAACCCCCTTTAAAGAGTTTAGACAATAGCTCAGATGAAGCGGAAATCTTCTTGCCTTATACGACTCCAGGAGTCCCAAAACAGAGGTTCACATCTCTGTGCTCCAATTGCTCTGTGGACAACTTCACGCTACATGTTTACCCAAAGCTCTAGCTCCAGGAAGGGACTGTGCCACATGGGGCTGTCTCAAAAGTGCGGCCCTTTAGTAGCCCTAGGGGCCCACAGTGATTCCAATGGGATTCTGGGGGTCTTCGTCGTGGATTCTGTAGGAACGGTTTTGCTATATACAGCAGATTCGTCACGGCAGCTTGCGCAGCACCCCACAGATACCTTAGGTGGACCTCCCACCTGTAGTAGTCTAATACAAACATAAGAGGACCCTGATATAAGACGACCCTAATACAATTCAACATTATCCCCTGTAGTGACTTTCACTGGGTGGTGGGTCCGCCTCACAGATACCATTTAAGCTCCCAGGACTTTCTCTGACCAGTTGGGGTCGCAGGCTCATAAGGGCTGAGGAATAGCGGCCGAACGCGAACCATGGCCGCGGCAAGTCATCCGCCGCAACGAGTTTCATCTCAAACTTGTACTGCCCTCTAATCAGGACCCCACGTTGCATCCAGGCTACATTTAGCGTAGCAAGTTGCTCTTGCCTTTTTCTGTAAATGGATGTGGAATTGCTGGAGCTCGAGAGCCTAAGGCTGATCTGCTTGTGGGCAGGTCCGTCCTTCAAAACTAGCGTAACATGTAATCGTTCAACAACAGGAGGTGCTCTTCCCACTTTGGGGATTGACCTGGCACGAGTCCCTGCGTTTTTTGCCGTAAACGTCACCAGCAGCTAGGTCTGAGAAGACCCATGGCAAGAAGCCTGAATTCCTGTTCTGCCTCAAACTTCTGAATCCTTTCATCGATAAACCCTAATATTGCTAGAACGTCCCAAGTGACCATCCCATTTTGGGGTGTTTTCGGCAAAGCCAACTGAATTCTGCCCGAGGACCTTCCAACCCATAGGCACCGTGAGGCGGACCAAGTTCTGGGTGATCAAGGCACAATTATGGCGAGGTCGTGATGGCTGTCCCATTACAGTAGGAGTACAATTTATACTCAAATTGGGTGCGAAGGTTATAGGGGCGCCAGGAACAATCGTAGCTATCATTAGAGCATAAACGACAGGTAGAAAGTTCAAACACGAATGCAATCAGTATGAATGCTTCTGAAGGCCCTACCACCAAGTGCATGCTTAGAGTGGTCAATAAATGTAGCAAAAGCTGTGACAGGAAACATCTCTCTGATCGGGAGAAGGGTAATTCTGATTAATTGTTGCAGCGAGAACAGTAATCGTTGTGGTGGTAGTGGTAGGGGCAAGGGTCGTGACACTAGCAAGAGTCACGTCATTTCTAGCAGTTGATGATAACAAGCACGTTCTGGGAGTCCTAGTGTGTCATGGGCATAATAACAACAATAATGGTTAGACCCTTAATAGCCGTCAAAAAACGGACAATGCCGGATGTTGGGGGTTGGGGATTCTGGAGTTGCAGTGGCTTCAAGCTTGGCAAGCAGGTCAATAATGCCCGATGCTGTGGCTGAACCTCTAGCTCCACAAATCCCTATAGCTCTCTGGGAAATTTGATATCTGCACTTGAGTCTCTTCCTGCTGCTGGTCCACCTACGCAGCCGCCAACTATGCTACAATCTGCTGCTGCTGCTGCTGCTGCTGCTGGTGCTGGTGCTTGCTCGCTCTCTCTCTCTCTCTCTCTCTCTCTTGCTTACCCCGATGTGTGCTTCATTATTTTCTTCCCTACAGTACGGCACACACACATACTGATGTGCGTACGTAGGACGGCGCAATGACGACCACCATTGCTGCTACTTCTACAGGAAAAAGACTTTCCCAGGGAGCCCAATACACCTTAACTAAGGCGCTCTTAAGTCATATCAGGGAACCCAAAAACAATTCAGGGTGTTTTCCTGGATTAAGGTTTTATCCCTAAATAACCCCTATATGAATCCAGCTTTCTCATCTCCCATGGTCTTTTCCATTTGATTTTTCGTGGGGTAATATCCCTAAATCTGCAATCCTAATAACTAAGCCCTATATTATATGGGCTTTTACATGGCCCAGAGTATAAACCCAATTCCTTAATCAAGCGAAATTGGGCTCTCTGACTCTCTGAGACTTCCCAGCTGCCGCCGACGCCGGCAGCTCAAGAAGCAGAAGCCACCGCGACGAAGCCCTAACCGCGCTCGAGCCTCAAAGACATAAGGTTTAGGGTTTAGGGTTTGGGGTTTAGTTTTTACGGCTTGGGGGCCCTATAGACATTAGATTTCTGATTTGATTCTCCGCATGCTCGGGGGTAATAACCCCCCAGAATATCCCTCTACACCCCTCTCTCTCTCTCGCGTACTCAGGGGGTCCTGTCAGGCGCAGCGCTCGTTCTCTGAACAGGGCCAACACGAATGGTACACCCCTACATAACCCAAACCCTAGGCCAAAAACCCTCCAGAACCCCACCCCTAACCCAAACCCTAGATGACCCCAACCCTAGGCCCTAAACCCTGAACCCCTGAACCCCTAAATCCCCTCATCCCCTAAAATCGTGTTATGATCTCAATTTGCCACGCCACGTCCACTGTTGGCTTGGTCAGGCTCTGCTGAGACAAGACCTCGGTTGCATTGGGATTGAAGGCCTTTAAAGGGAGTATACATAGCGCTCAGAGAGTTAGGGTTTAGGATCTAGAGTTTAGGGTTTAGGGTGACCAAAGAATACATATATATATATATGTATAAACATCACAAAGCCCTAAACCCTCTACGGTAGTCTTTATTTGTAATCTGTGAACACATAGCAGTTGTGTGGATATCATGTAGTGTCCAGGGGAATCTATTTGAGGGTTAGGCGGACTTGGTAATGATGGAGCGGGAAATGGCAGCTACAATAGTATCTAGGGTTTAGGCTTAGAGGGACCTAGTAAGTCTGCTTATAACCCCAGAACAACCCCAGTTATCCCCCTTCTAAGCTGATTACCACTGAGTCCCCCTGACCCTAGACCCTAAACACTATAGTAGTTTCAATTTGCTTTTCCATGACTAACCTACATACACGGAAGGTGGGGGAAATAGATGAGAGTCCTGACTGCAGGAGGCGATGGCTTAGGTGGTCAGTATATACTAGGGTTCGGGGTTTAAAGGCTTATAGGGCTTAGGAGGGTGTGGGGATTAGGGCTTCTGAAGCCCAAGAGTGAACCAATTTGGAAAGAATGCTGTACAAACCAGCTACAATGAATACGAGGTCGGCTGAGGTCGATGTAATTTGCACAGGTCAGGATTGGGCTGAATCAGAACGAGCTAGACTTGCAGGCTAGAGATTAGGTGGACCCCCACCCTGTGATCGCGACTACAAGGGATAATAAGGGGTATATTAGTGTCCTATGAAGCCCTACTATACCCATATTACAGGCGGGGGGACCCTAAACCCGATCAAAAAGGGCTTCACGGTGGGCCAGCAGCCAATTAAACCCTCCGTCGTCTGGAAGCCGTAATCCCCTCCCCTATCAATATTAAACCCCCCCACCCCTCCCCTAATGCTAAATACTCTCCGTTGTGGCTTCAGATAATATATTGGGAGTATTTAATGTTGGGGGTGGTTAAAACGGGCCAAATGGAGAACAAGAGGTAATCTCCGAAATCCAAATCTGCACGCTATGGCTTTACCGTATGGTCTTTCGGTTCTTTCGGACACGGTTGGAATGCGCACTGCCTCGCCGGACAACCCATGGCCCCACGAGCCGCAACTCCGCAACAACAAGTCAAATGGAAAAGAAAATGGAAACTATAGGGATTATAGGGTTTATATAGGGGATATATAGGGGATATATTGGTATAATGGAAAACAAAATGGAAGCTATAGGGATTATAGGGTTTATATAGGGGATATATAGGGGATATATTGGTATAATGGAAAAGAAAATGGAAACTACTATAATCTTTTCCAATGTTGCCAACATTAGACAAGACCACCGAAGACATGTGATGATCATCCCGGCCCTATACCAAAAACTGTCAGCACTCGTGTCTATGGCGACTCCTCATACCACAACATACCAAGGGTTTAGGGCTTAGGGACATACCACAGCCACCACCGCCGCCGCCACCGTCATTGCCAACGCAAGCTGCTACTGTTAGCGCGCCAACCTCAACAACAACTGCTACAGCTGAAGCTGACCCAAACACAGACCCCTGGGAGGATCTAGAAAGTAGAGCCCCCAATTTGGTACCCTATACTATTATTCGGAAATCCCTCAAACCTTTAAGGGGGATCTACTTTCTAGATCCTCCCAGGGGTCTTGGAGAATAAGGATAGATGACCAGCGCTTGATTTGCAAGGCTGGTCGCTGAAGGGGACAGGCTCCTCTCGCGGAACACTGATGCCGACAGAAGCCTCAGGCAATAAATCCCCAAACCCTAAACCCGCAAGAGATGAATGATTTGGGGTGCGGGCTTCAAGGGGTTTGGATACCAAGAAAAGTGGCGGCAGCTGTCTGAATGTTGAAGATGGAGGCTTGATATGGTAATTGCCCTAAAGAGGGGGACCCCAATATAGACCCCAAAATACTATGCTCCTTGTTATGCGGACCCCCCAAAAGGGTACCCCTAATTTTCTGCAAACCTAAACAATATAAATCCTGAATAACCGTAAATAAACCCTAGAAAACCCCTATAACTCCATATATGACCCTATATAAACACAATCTAAACCCTATAACTCCCTGTAAAAACATTTTGGGAAACTCCCATTTATTGAAAGTTCAAGCCTCGGGGCCTTCTGCTTAGTCTTGGGTGTGACCCGTATGTAGGGTGTAGGGTTTAGGGTTTGCACGAGACAAGAACCATCCCCCCAAAACAGCTTGAACTTCTAAGGCACAGTAAATCGGCTAGCAAATCATAGTTTCAGAAACCGAATTTAAGCAAACTTGGGACAATTTGCTATACATATACCACAGTTTGGCTTGAGGTCAGGAGAGGTTGTTGTAATCTGCCCTTCCTGCACAACTTCACCAAGCCTGCACGACTTCACCAAGCCATCCACAGCCCCGGACACTTCTCAACATCCTTGCAAAGCCACGCAACCCAGACGACCTAAAGGATCCAACAAATGTAATGGTTTAGGGTTGAGGGTTTAGGGTTTAGGGGTTTAGGGTTTAGGGGTTTAGGGTTTAGGGTTTGGGGGGAATCCAGTTTTTGGATCCTTTAGGGGGTCTGGGAACACCTTGAGAGGAGAAGCTGCATCTTCCGACAAAAGCTTGAACTCGCTGAGCGTGGCTGCACTCCTGGGCTACGGGCTCAAAGGTCAGTAGGTCTTTGGGTTAATATCAAGGTCATATTGGGGTTGTATGGGGATAATGGAAAATAGCATGGAAATACTAGTTAGGTCAGAAATTCAAGTCCTGGTGTTAGTCTTCTTGCGTTTTCGGTGTACTTGCTAGTAGGTGTAGAGGAGGGGTGTGAGAAATGGGGCCTCGGGACTCTAAGAGCTCGTGAACTTTAACCTTAAGATTCTTAGGACTTTAAGAGTTGTGCCGCAGACCTAACAAAAGCCCAAGAAACAAGCAAGACTCTTGCGGCCTCTTCTTTGCCTCATGTCCGGGCTGCAAGATACACCCCTACAATACTATGAGCTATAGTCTACACTCCTAGTATCCCCCTTAATGCCCCCTTATAGTAGTCCCCTATATAATCCCCTATAGCCCATATGAATAGTTTAGGTGACAGCACTGAAAAAAACGGTCAAATCAATCACAAACAAATCCGGTGATGCCTTGTACCTCCCGACCTTCCCCCAAGAGCCCAAGCGGGAAGCTTGGAATGCGGTCAGAGGTTTAGGGCTTAGGCCCTACCTTAACCTACCAAAACCTAGCTTTTTGTAGGGTCCGATTATAAACCCTAGTATAGAATTTATAGGGAACCTACAAAATAGGCAGGTTTTGGTAGGCTAAGGTAAACCCTAAACCCTGATTTGCATGGTTTGGGGTTTAGGGTCCTTAAACCCCTATACACTAACCCATTATAGTAGCTTCCATTTTCTTTTCCGTTATTCCTTCATAACCCCAATATATACCTCTAAAACCCCCATAGTTTCCATGCCCTTTCGCTGCCTGGGCCCTAGGCCTAGGACGGAAGTCTGGGTCGCGGGCATCTGGCCCAAACCCTGCAGAAGATGGGCCAAGGGAGCTGTACCTGAACAAATCGTGGTCTAAGGCTCCGGCAGGGTTTAGGGTTTAGGGTTGGCCTAAACCCTAAACCGACTGCAGGGGGTTCTAATACAAAGGGCAACTACCAGGAGAATAATTCACCTTCAACCTGGGAGTTGGCATTAGGATAGGTGCCTGGGTCTGGGGGCGGGGAGAGGGAGAGAATGAGAGAGAAAGGCCCGAAGCACGAAGATCTTGGCGCCTTTTGGGGGGTCTCCATAACAAGGTGTCTACTATTTTTAATTGGGGGGTATATACCCTAAACCCTGCCTAAGTCCTCAACCCTAAATACGGTAACTCCCACATCAAAATTGTAGATCCGAAGACCTCCAACCTACGAGATCTACTAATAAGGGCTGACATAACCACAAACCCGTGTACACTAACCCATGATAGTAGCTTCCATTTTCTTTTCCATTATCCCTATATAACCCGAATATATACCCCTACAATCCCCGCAGTTTCCATTTTCTTTTCCAATATATACTCTATATTCTATCTACTTAAGGGGGGACTATACACCCTAAACCCTATATTCTATCTACTTAAGGGAGACTATAAACCCTGAACCCTCAACCCTAAACCCTATATTCTATCTACTTAAGGGAGACTATACACCCTGAACCCTAAACCCTAAACCCTCAACCCTAAACCCTATATTCTATCTACTTAAGGGGGGACTATACACCCTGAACCCTAAACCCTAAACCTTAAACCGTAAACCCTGAACCCTAAACCCTAAACCCTATAGTCTATCTACTTAAGGGAGACTATACACCCTGAACCCTACACCCTAAACCTTAAACCCTAAACCCTGAACCCTGAACCCTGTATTCTATATACTTAAGGGAGACTATACACCCTGAACCCTCAACACCCTCAACCCCATATTCTAGCTACTTAAGGGAGACTATACACCCTAAACCCTAAACCCTAGACCTTAAACCCTATATTCTATCTACTTAAGGGTCACTCTATATATATATATACACACCCTAAGCACCCTACACCCTATATTGACTATACTTAAGGGTCACTGTAGGGTTTCTGGGGCATCCTAAGGAGCCGCGGACGCTACAAAGTCCGGTTCAGGTGCTTTATGGTTGGGTTCAGGGTTTAAGTTTGGGGTTTAGGGTTTAGGGTTTAAGGTTTAGGGTTTAGGGTTTCCTACTTACTGGGGGTTAGTAGGGAACAAGGGCATATATCTATATATGTGTATATGTATATATATATATATAAGGATTAAGTAGGGACTAACATTCCCCTTACTACTCCTAACCTAACCCCTATACCCCCAATAGTAGGTTCCATTTCCTTTTCCATTATTCCTAAAGAACCGTACATTCAAACCCTATCTTCCCTTATTGCCGACTTCTTCCTGCCTGGTTTTGCCATCTCGGATTCCTCCACCTTCGTTTCTGCCAAGTCCTGCGAGTTTAGGGTTTACGGTTGCTTAATGGGTTCAGGGTTTAGGGTTGCTGAAGGCGCGTGGGAAAGTCCGAAAAATCCTGCTTTACGTATGTCGCTCGGAGGAAGAGGCACCAGTTTGCTTCTGAAGAATCTAATAGGACCAAAAACTCGCTTCCTGTGCTTCGCGCTCGACAGCGCTGAATGCTTCACAGGCTGCTAGCTGTGCTGGTGACCAGGCTTATGAAGAGGCGTGAACGGTTCACTATGTAACCATCTGAAACGTGCATGTGAATCTGGTCGACAATCTTCCGGACGTCATCTCATGCGTGTTGTGAATGTGTGCCCGTGTATATATATATACACATGTATATATGTATACACATAGCAAAACCGCAACAATAACGTGCCCTGGTCGAACTGTCCAACCCTGTACATAAAGAATACTTACCAGCCAGGATCTCCACACAAACGGCAAATTTGAACTGCTTGGTGAACATGTGAAGCAAACCTCTTGAATTACAAAGCTCAGTGGTCGTGTCGGTGCTACTGGAACACAAAATCAAGCTTGCACCCTAAACCCTAAACCCCTAGTGGACCGACCTTATGGTTGGAATACTGATCAAAGACCAAATTTCAAAGCCTCGAGCCAGGTTCCCACCTTTAAAAAAAACGTAGTCCTTGTAAGCGAACCCTCCCCCCACCAATATAGAACCCCAATTAGGCCCCGTTGGGCTACACACCAGTCAGTCATCTATGTCGGCCTGCCTTTCCAAATTCTTTCTGTGTCTGGGGGATGAGAAGGCAGCCGAGAAACATTAAAACATTAAACCCTTACACCCCACAACCTGAACCCCACCTCAATTTCACTCTACTTGGAGGTTCAGGGTAAGTATAGCCTAGCCCAAGTATAACTGGTACGTATATCCGAAGTAGAAGCTCCTACAGGGTCGAGGGAAAAAGCTTTAAACAAAAACACAAGTCAGGGACCAAAACAACAAAAAGTATCAAACAAAAACAAATGGTGGCTTTCTTGATGGAAAACAGAGTGTTGGAAGGCTAAAAAACCAAACGGTGCTTTCACTGCGGAACACACAATCCTCGCAGCTGTTGGAACGTTGACAAAAACTGCAAATTGCAGTCGCAGGTCTTGGAAGGAAAAAATGCTGCAAATTGCAGCGCCCAGAACGCCGCAACTACTGCAGCTCAGAGAGCACTTGCAGATCCTGGAATGGCAGGATACAGAGTAATTACTTACAGCGTCTGGAAAGTTGGAATCACGGCAAATTACAACTAGAAAAACGATTTTTTGTCTGATCCTGATTTCCAGTGTCCAGAGCTGCAAGTGCTGCATTCTAGGCCACAGAAAACCTAACTTTGTTTGTGTTTATCCAAGTTTGTTTTCGTTCGACCGGCTGTGTTTGAAAAACCCTCTCCCGCTCCTGAGGGGGCAGCAACGTACGAACGATGGGCTTTATGCCCAACAGCAGGGAGCTGGTCACATTCAACACAAAGTGGGTGTCAGCGATGAAGCCTCACAAGTTCTATAGTCTGAACTCCTTAAAGGAAGTTATATCAAGGATCATATGGGGGAGTATTATAGGGCTTCTTAAGGGGGATGCTAGGAGTTTAGACTATTGCTCACATCAAAGGGTTCAGGACTTAGGGAGTTCGGGATTTACGGTTGGTTTAGGGCTTAGCTCGTTTAATTCTTTTGAGCCTGTGTTGGCAACATCCGGAGCTTCATTGCCTGCTACACCCCAAGCATATACCCGCAAAGGCTAAATTGCAAACCCTTCTGTTGATACTAAAAATCCTATGTGACCTTAGTATACTGTGAAAGCATAAATCACAAGGTAGCAGGTATGCAGGGTCTTTTCAGATTGTTAGTATTTATGGCGTAGCTACCTTCAAAACTGAGTCGTGCCAGCACCGCAGAGTACGTAACCTCCAGAGACGGCTTAATCCCGTACTCCGAAAATTGCAACACATCTTTACTTCAAAGCAAGGGCGAGCACCCTAAACCCTAAACCCTAAGGCCATTTTGCCAAACATCATGTGAGGCCATCCCACCCCTAACAATTTCTCACTGTCCTTGAAAACCTCCAATGTAACTCCCAGCATGCTACATTCTTGCTGGCTGCTAGTAAGGAATTGAACCTTGGATCCCGATAGTGACCTCCATAATATTGGGGGTATATTGGGATAATATTGGGGTTATATTGGGATACTGGAAAAAATGGAAACTACTATTTAGGGTTTAGGGTTTAGGGCTATAGTCCCCCTCAAGTAGATAGAATATGGCTTTGGGTATATTATAATGAGACCCCTCCATATACCCCATATTCTATCTACTTAAGGGGGACTATACTCCCAAATAACCCTTATAACGCATCAGTTTCCCTTTTCCATTCCCTAAAACCTAGAACCCTCTATATTCCTAAAACCCCTTTGCGGGACCTCAGGGGCCTCGGTACCTTCCTTTTTCTGGGTTGCTGTTAAG
>CAJNIZ010005775.1:178-11767 GCA_905231905.1 Symbiodinium pilosum | reverse complement strand
CCCTAGAACCCTAGAACCCTGAACCTTGTTGCGGGGTGGTGAGGGGCTCATCTCCAGGGATCGTGCTTGAAAGGCTTGGCGAAGAGGTCTCCAAGCAATTTCCGGCATCTTGCCTTACAGGTTGTTCAGCGATTTAGGGTTTGGGTTTGGGGTTTCGGAGGGGGGGGTGAAGTTTGTTGAAGTAAGAGGCTCAAGTGCGTCAGCTTCTTTCGAGGAGGTGTGCGCTGGTTGCGCCAGTTTCAGGGGGCTGAAAATGGCCTTTGCCGATCAGACCTCTCGGCTATTCGCGGGAGGTTTGTGACGGAGGTTCTCTTGCCTAGAGTTCATCTAGGGACATACGAAAGCCTCTGCGCTTTCAGCCGGGCACCTTGGCCATCTTTTAGCGCCCGGAATGTGCGGTTCGTAGGATTTAGATGTGCCCTGGCCTTGAGTCTCAGATTTAGGCCGCAGGGATTTGCATGTGGTTGTCTCAAAGCAGCTCCAAACAGGCGACATGAACCTTAAACAACTAAACTTCAAAGGTTTATCTTCTATCCTGTGTGGTTTCAGCCTGCAGGTCCCGCAGCCCCTGCGAGCGCATATTGGCATGTCTGATGGAAATCTTGCTTTGCTGTTCTACTGCAACTAAGGAATGCAGGAATGCTCACAATTGAGCATTCCAGACTCCAGACCTTAGCAGTGTTCACGCAAAACTGACGTAAGAGTGCTTCCCATGAATCTTGGCATATTCTTCCATCTCAAGGTGATGCTTGTCCCACACATTGTCTTAAAATTGGCCCAGCACACACATTCAAATCCCTCTAACCCAAAATTCCAGACGAAGACTCTTTACTCCCAAATCCCAAAGTTTGTTCTTGTTACCTCAGATCCTAAACCTCAACCCTTCGAACGCCAGCGGCCAAACCCCAAATCAAAAGACCAAAAGGTGATCCATGGCTTGCTTAACAATGCAGGCCGGAACGAGGGTACAACCAAATTTCCATTGTGGGTTTACAGAAATGAAAGACCCCAAAAGTATCCTCTAGTGTGTACTAGGCAGATATTATAAAGAACCCTGTAGCCCCTACTTCAGGGTACGTGGAGGGTCTGGGTAGACGCGTCTTGCGAGTTTTGGACTTGGAGTTTAGGGTGATTTGCTGTCCTAGAACACTTGTTTCAGGAAATGCAGCAGAATGGCCGTGTAGCGAACGTACTTTCTCTTGCATTGACCGTGGAAGTTCATGATTCAAGGTAGCTTGGGTTGTGTTCTACCAGAATATGCAGGAGTGTCTCCAACACCTCAACGCCAAACAGAAAATCCTGCACCTACAGGGACATACGGAGATCCTTCGCGGAGCCTAGGCCCCCAATAGAATCTTGAGAAGAGTCTGGGTTGCTGTTAAGGAACTTAAATTAAGTTACCATAATGGGTATATATAGTAAATAATAGGGTTTCCCCAATATAGTAACTTAATCTAAGTTCCTTAACAGCAACCCAGGAGATCTTTGGTTTATTGCAGTGAGGTCAGAGCTTCTCAATAGGTAGTGATGGAGACTGGTCTAAAGACTCATTCCTACAGAGTCCCCGTCACACATGGTCATGGCGATGCATTCTGGACCACCTGGTATACCTGATTTTTAACCAGTTGCAGCGCTTGTGGCAAAGTTGTTTACACAGCTTTCGAGCGTGTAAAAAGCCGAGCGCTTCATTTCATGTCGGTATGAACCAGGCTGCGAGGCATAATCCATTAATGGCAGCGATGGATGATGCCAAATGAGAGGGCAGCAGCAGTTGTATGTTTTCGTTACATGCGTGGGTGCCCTTTCAGTGTCTCCATGCCCTTCCTGCCACAGGCCTGCCGCACCATGCTAAACCGGTACATCCTCATGGTTGCCTGACACAGGCACATTTGCTGGCGACTACACTGGCAAGCGAAAGGTCACGGCTGAGGGCAACGAATACTCGCCCTGACCTTGGCTCTATTTCAGACTCCCTGCCCAGCATCATCGTTGTGCTTATATCCCCGATCAGCTGAGCGAAGGCCATTTCCAGCGCCTCACCGTACACCTCGGAAGACATGTCCAGCCCGAAGATTAAGTACTGTATTAATTCTGCGTCTTCATCGCCACATACGCCGTGCTTAGTTTGCCATCGCCTAAGTTTTAGATCATCCTGCATGCAAATGGTTGGAAGGCTTCCAAGGGTCCATCAAGATCCGAGATTTCGTGCAGAGCAGAAAAGCAACGAACGATTCGGAATGAATATGAGGAAGTGAGAAGGTAGGAGATAGCGAGAGCAAGCAAGTCAGGCGAAGAATGCCAAGCATGAGATCAAGGGAGACATGTCCCACGATGCTACACTTCGCAAGAAGCGAGGGCAAACTTTCAGACAGTGAAGCAGAGTTTGGTGGCAAAAAAGAGTCCGACCCTAAACCCGCAGCCTGAAGCTCTAAACCCCAAAGCCTTAAACTCTAAACCCTGAATCCTGGGACCTCCGCAGCCAGGGTTGGCGGGCCCCGAAACCCCAAACCAGGTTGGCGGTCAACGTCCTGGCCCCCTTCTTGCTGACTTCGCTTCTTCTGGAGAATGTTCGCGCCTCCGGTGCAGGCAGGCTTTGGGATTGAAGTCCCTTTAGAAGGCTTCTAGGGATGGATAGGGCTATAGTGATTTGTAGGTGGTGGATTTAGGCTCCTTTAAGGTTGTTATAGGGAGGGGTTGCAGGTAATGTAGGGCTCAACGCAGTGGGAGTGGGGTTTGGTTTGTTCGAGGCTGGCTTTAGGGCTTACAGGGTTTACAGGGCTTTTAAACTTCATATGAGCTATAGTCTAAACTCCTCAAAGAGGGGTTATATAGGGCATTATATAGGGGACATAGGGGACTACTATAGGGTATATTAGGGGGATACTAGGAGTTAAGACTATGGCTCATATAGAGTTTTTCGGGCCCAGCATAGGGCTTCAAGGGTCAGCACCGACATAGTGTACACAGATGACCGGGTTGGCGCAGAACTAGCGTAACTAGCGGTTAGTTTTTGCGGGAGTCCTTCCTTCCCGCGGGGTCCGCCGTTTTTGCAGTCCTGACGCCAGCAAAGGATAGTGTGGGTCTTTGAAATGCTTGGGTCAGTGTTAGTTTACACACGAAAGGTTGCAGAGCAGCCGCCATAAACCCCAACCCTCGCCAACCTTCGGGTTTCCGAAGGCTGAAAGAAACTGGCAACTTACCTGGGTTTATGTAGGGATTATGCTGCCTTAATCCCTACTAACACCCAGTATATGGTAATGCCTTCCTAGGAGAGGCTGTCCTCTTGTCGGCATTGCTTCGTTTGCCGTAGCTTGTGGCTTCATTGTGTGCAAAAAGAAGATCTAGCTTCCTTCCCTCCTGCGCTTCCTGAGCAGTAAATATCCCTTGAATCATTGAACTTTTAAGCCCACGACCCTGAATCGCAAAATCGCTAGAGCCCAGACTAGATTTGCTAAAGTACTTCCCCTCAATTCGTCCTCATCTTTCAAGGGGACCCATGTTCTTTGGAGCTTTTTGAATTCGTCGGAAGCCAGGCCGCATCCTAATCACTTCCTCGATTTCTGCTGGATCAAACGACGCCAGGGATGCGGAAAACTTCTTCGGGTGATTGTTAGCGTTTGAGCTATTGTCTAAACTCCTTGAAGGGGGTTATATAGGGGATTATACAGCGGTCTACGATAGAGCTTATTAAGGGGGATACTCAGAAGTTCAAACCACAGCTCATCTAGGGTTGGATTTGAGATCCTTTCACGCTTCTGAGCCTACATGTTTCCTTACTTGCTACAAAGGAACCTTGTATCTTTATAGAGGAAGAGGGACTACGGACCATCTTTATAGGCGTATTTCTCTCATCAGTGAAGAATCATGCAATGCTCCCTGTGCTTGATCACTGGAAAGAATATGTAGGGACGGTAAAAGATTCATCTTGCATTTCCTGCTAAGACCTTCAGGTTAATATCTTGTGTTTGACATTTGCTATAAGCGATCTACCGGGGTCTGGATGCAACTTTGTTTGTTTGTATTCTGTAGGGATTAATGATTAATGGGGGAGCATAGGAAGTACTGCAACGGCCAAATTAACTAGAAAGGCTCTCAGGAGACGGTATATAGTAGACATACCGCGATTATGCAGTAGTAATGCTAGCAATTAATCAGGGTTTAGGGTTCAGGGTTTAGGGTTAGGAGGGCCCCCCAAACTGTAATAGTGGTATAACAAGAATATAAGAAGACCCGAATATAATCCCTATTATCCCTTATAGTCACTATTACTGGGTGGGGGGTCCACCTCAGTTTAGGGTTTCAAAAGGCTCAGGCCGCAAGTTATTCAGTACGTTGGACCTCGGCGGGTTTGCATGTCATGTTGTAATTTTTGGCTCTGGGTTTAGGGTTTAAGGTTTAGGGTCATGATTGGAGATGATGTGTGGCTGGAATATTACATTACAAGCCCGATGAGGGATGTAGAATCACAGGTTTGCACCCTTGACCCTTAGAACTTCTAGCTTCTCCCACCTTCGAAGGAATATACAGCTATGATGCATATTACACCTTGTAAGGAAGATGCAGCTATGTTTTATATTACACCCTAGAATGACTGGCAAATCTAAGTGGCACAGAATTATACCCCCGCAGGGTTCAGGAATGGAAGCTACAACGGAAACTACACGATTCTGTGCTTCTAGCCTGGGGTATAGGACTGGAAAAATGAAAGCTACGACGTTCTTTCGATTTTATCAAGCCGGCTGCTGCTGCTATGATTGCAAACAAGGTTCTCACTCGTATCTCTGCTCCTTTTAATAGCGTACGCAGGACTGCAAGAGCTCTATAACCACTAAACCGTTCCGGGGGAAGCCCCTAGACTCCAAAGCCCTACTCCCAAACCCAAGCCTCAAACCCTGAACTCTGCAAGTTTACTCCTTTCATCTGCCAGGGCGAACTCTTGCTATGTTGGTAGGTCTCATTATCCTGTCCTTTGTTGTCACCATTACGTCTGCATAACTGCAAATGAAACAAATGCGGTTTCGTCTACATATTCTCGAGACCTCTTGAGCAAGGAACATACTTCCAACTGTACTGCGCAGAACCTACTTAGGTGTTTTCTGGTACCACATCGCAGTACAGTTGGATGTTGGAAGTACCTCCCCATTGAGAATCCTAGTGTGATTAAGCGGTAGGTGTACTCCTTACTTGAGGGGTGTTGGCCTTTCTGAGCATAACTCAGAAGGCAGGATACTGATTAAGGGTCCTTGTATAGTTATCAGGGCAGTCTCAAAGCAAGATAACTTTCTAGCAATAGCTGCGTATTGCCACCACGGCAAGGGTAAAAATTGGGTTTAATCTTGGAGGTGAGAAGATATAAGATTATGCTATAACCATCCTCCAGTGCCCAATTAGAACTTGATAGTGGTACCCCTTTTTTTTGGAGTTCCCAGCAAAGCTGCAAACAATTATTCATGAACCTTTTAGCAAGCCTGAACAGCAGGCAAGCCACACGGATTAGACTTGGTTTAGGGGGGTGCAGGGTTCACGGCACAGGCCTCCAACTATCAGCCAAAGCCGCAAACCTTCTGCAAGCACCTTGAGCTCCCACGCCCAATCCTAAACCCCTTCACCTTAATGCCAGAACCCTAAACCCTACATCATTCTGGATGCCTTGCACAGGCCTTGTCCGACCTTCAATGTGAAAAGCATTGGTCCGACCACAGAGCCTACGAGCTCAGCAAGCTTTGCGAGCCTTGCTTCTACAGGCTTAGAGTTTGGGTACGCTTGGCATGTGAGCCAATCCCCTAAGGCTCCGAGTACCCTAACCCTGAGAGGGTCCAAGGACCCAAATAACAGGGTTTTAGGGGCCAAATACTAGAATATTAATGGTACTTGGGCCCTAAAGCCCTGTTATGTAGGTCCTTGGACCCTTAGGGTAATGTTAGTGGGTTTTTGGGCATAGCTGGTTTGAGTGGCAAGCTTGAGCTTTGATGTCTGATTCCTGTTGCTTGTTGGGGTAATATGAGGGTTATATTGGCGATATATAGGGATAATGGAAAAGAAAATAGAAGCGGCTACTATACTGCGATATATATATATATATCTATAGCCTCAGGCCTCCGACTGCAAAATCGCAGGATGCAGGAGACAAGCTACACTGATTTGCAGACTTTTCCGCATGGAGGTCAATAAAGAACCTCTGCTGGCCACTAGCAAATTCGTTTGCACCGTGCTGTAGGGCATGCTGAAGTGAAACGAAGCATGCGCGCCTGTTTGCTGGAGAGGCTCTGGCGCAACTACTTGATGGTTCTGCGGCTTTCAAGGCAATTTCCTCTGAGTCATCCACTCTGTAACTACCCTGCTCAACATGGCATCCCTAAATCCTGTATTCGGAACCCTAAGCCCTCACATACCTACATTTTCTGATGATTCAGCTTCTGCGGGCTCAGGACGCTATGATCACCATGGAGCTTCATGCACGTTACGGAGATCCCCCGAGGCCAGTGTGGTTCAGATGTGAAGCGCTGGATGCTTCGGACACGCAGGGGGTTGCTTCCCCTGACAATGACTGCTTGGCACGTAGCTAGCAGCTAGCAGCTAGGACCTTAGACCCTTAACCTTTTGGGGTTCCCATACGTCCCGACTATGGGTACCTGAAACTGAACTCTTAGTCCGGGTGCGAACTGCCATGGTGAATGATGGACATGACATGATATGTTGAGACCCTAAAGCCTAAACCGAGCCGGCTTGGCGAAATGCTTGGGCTCGCTATTTGGCTTCACGTAAAGGATGCAAGTGCCGAGTTGTAAGCCTCCTCAGCAAGCGCCTACACATGGCGATGCTGCTAGGGGGTAGGAGTATAAAATGTCAACTGGCCAGTTTTACCGGCTGAATGGAATTCTAAGCAGGCCAATGCTTTGTTGCTGTTGTTTTGTGTCCGTAAAAAATTGAAGAGGCTGTGCTTCCACACCATGGACCCAGGCACAGTGGATGCTCGGACTGGTTGGATGGGATGGATTTTCTGGGACGTGTTGGGTCAGCGGCACGAGAAGTAGCATAAACACTGTCCTGTCATCGCTGTAGTGACTTCCTTTCTTTCAGAACTTCCATCGCTTGGATGCCGCAATCCATCATGATGCATGAGCGGGCAGTATGCTTTGGATATTACTGCCACGGTGACTTTATAAGGGCCAGCAACCTCATACCCTGAGCAAGGTCCAATGTAGGACTGTTCTGCCCTAAGCCCTAAACTTTCAACTCCCGAACAGATGGAAATTGCATACGGCCAAAAAGCAAAACAAAGGACCTGCTCAAATCTTGGGAGTTGAACCCTACACCATTTCTGTAAACCCTAAATGTTTCGCCCAAGTTTCTGATTTGGCTTTGTCTGCTGCAGCAGCTCTTTCGAAGGGCTGGTTGCAAGTTACTTCTTCGTTTCTTTGCTGCACAGCATTACACTTGTTCTAAGACTCCCCCTCAGTAGAATTGGCTACGAAGGGAAAACCCCAGTATGAGAGGGGGTCCCATACGGATTGGAGATCAAAATGCTCCCCCAGGACCTAAACCCTAGACTCCTAGACCCATAAACGCGACCCCCCAGGACACCAAAATGCTGCGAGCAGGGTGGGGCTTCGGAGGCGCACCCGCAACTTGGCAAGGGTGTAGGATTTAGGGTTTAGGGTAACCCCCTCCCAGATAGTTAAGGGCCGCCCCCTTTGAAGAGGTGTATCGGGGTACCCTGGGGAATGGGAAAGAACATGGTTAGAGCCGCTAGTAACCCCCCAACATTTAGATACGACCTATATATTCGAATATATCACGACAGAAATCAATAGTATATGGCGGAATTTTGGGGTTGAATGTTTGGGGGAGGCGATTAAGAAGGGGATCCGGGTTATCCCAGCCTGGGAACCCGCAATTCTTTTGTGAGTTTGTAGGTCCTTCTTAAAAGCGCTGGGGAAATCAAAGCCGTTGTCATTAACCAAGAAAAAGGAGCTGCTGAAAGTCATGAGTTAGCCTCTGGCTGCTGATCGAGACCTATCTACATCAAATACCACTGCCCCTACATGACCCTGGGGACTAGATGCCGGACTAAGGTACGTTCGGCAACGACTTCTTTCGAGATGCTCACGGAGGACTCGGACTTAGTCCATGGTTTGAGTGTTCCTGGTTATCGGGTGATTGGCTTTGGGATTGGGAACCCCAAAATGTCCAAATGTTGGGAACCTCCCATATGTACGCAATAGCAGAAATGAAGGAATGGAAGAGAAGATTAAAAGGATTATACCATAGGGGATTGCTTGCTGTCTTCTGCAAGGACCCATTCCGGAGGTAGTTTTTGTTGATTTCAAAGAAGGACCCTGGCATGCCTTGTTCTAATAAGGCAGGGAATATTTTTTGTGAGACACTCTGACTTTTGAAGGCTTGTAAGGAGGAACCACCCAAAGAAGACAGTCCGGAGACAGATGATCCTGAAAAAGGTGTGAGCCACAGAATTTCTAAGCTTGTTATTTTTTGTCTCGAGGTCAACGCCTGTGAACACACATCAGAATCACTGAAACATCTACAACCCCTGAGCCCTACTGTAACCCGTAAGTCCTAATTGAGTCCTAGCCCGTCGGTTCCCCTGCCACTCTCAAGGACAAGTACCAGACCACGTCTGGCCAGGGGAATGGCTACTGCTGTGGCGAGAAGGTAGGTTTGTTGATTTTAGGATTTTAGGATTTTCGGTGCCTGTTGGGATAGAATCGGGTTTCGAAGTATGTCAACCTATATTTCTAAGGATTACAGGGGAAGAATCTTTCTAAGTAGCCTGGCTTCTGCAGTAGGTTCCACCTACCTATCTTGGCTTCAAATTTAGGTTCCGCTCACCATTTCCGAGCCTCATAGGAGAAATACCATATAAGCGCATTAACATCGCAACCCATTTTCTAGTTGAGCTATAGTCTAAACTCCTTAAAAGGGGTTATATAGGGGATCAGATCGGGGACTGCTATAGGGCTTATTAAGGGGGATATTATGAGTTCAGACTATAGTCATGCGGCAGTATGATGTACCCTCAACCCAAAACCCTTGAGGTCAGTAGGCAGGAGGCTGGGACTTAATGTTCTGTATGTTGGTATGCGCACATTCTCACTGGAGCCAGGGGGATAGGGTTTAGGGGTTAAGGGGTTTAGGGTTAAACCCCTAGGGTTTAGGGCTGCAGGAGGTTCAGGGGCCACTGACTTTAGGGCAAAGGGTTCCAAGCATTGCGGCAGCCAGCAAAGCTCTTAGGGGTGGGTAGTCTCAAAAAGTCACAACCCTTTTCCCGGGGGGATGGCTGCTAGGATTTTGGGATCTGGGTCTGATTGCAAGAGACGCAGGTCCGTGGTCCTCTGCACGAGAGAATCCCTTCTGCCTCGACTTTGTTTCAGGGAGAGGGGAGGGCATGAAATCCTGCATGCAAGGGGTAACCCTGGACAGTGAAACTTCGTTGGCGCAGGAAGCATCTCGCAAACGGCTCTGGGACGAGCTGGTGACACACGGCAGCGTTCAAGGAATATGGTAGTTTCCCTAAGTGAGGGAACCCCAATATAGACCCCCAAATTATGATGATCTTAATGGCAAGGGTTGTGGTGTATACTTCAAATCGACCGGGTTGGGTTTGCGTAGCATCGCCTTAATGTGCTTTTTGTTGAGGGCTTTGCTGTTTAATATACCGAAAGAAGCCAATTCATGCTCTCGAAGCCCTCACGGGCACTAGGTGATTGCTTGTTGTAGTGGCTTCGGCCACGAAGGTGGTGGTAGTAGTCGTCGGGGTACACTTGTAGGAAGCGGCGACAGTTGTAGCAGCAGCCCCGTAGCAATGGTATTGCGAAGTCGTGAGGAAAGCAGGCTCCGCCTGAAGCACTGAAGTCTGAATCTTCAAGCGAGCCGTTTTCCCAGCAGAGACTTCACGGGATAGATGCAGAAGGGTTGAGGAGTCACTGCCTCCAACTTGAGGCATTGTATGTTCAAAAAGTGGGCTCGTCACTTATCAAGACTCCCTACCGCGTGGTCACTGCACTGCCATGGCCTGCAGGACCTTGCACCGGATCCCCCAGGACTTCATTGCCACGCCCTGCGGGTTTCTAGGGTTCAGACCTGTCATTCTCGAACCATGCAGACTTGACACAGAAGTTGCTTCGCGCAAGCTACTCACAAGCAAGGAAGCTGACCGACGCCAAGTACCCCTGAGAGCTACGCTTCAGAGAATGCGGTTCGACTGGCCAGATGTCAAAATTGAGTTCAAGCTGCAGATGCGCGAATGCGAAGCAAAAGCATATACTGTAATGTCCTCTTTTTGGTTGTGGTCTTTCTACAAGAGGAAGTCAGCTTCAGCTGGTTCAACCACGTAAAACGCTACGCAGTTGCAGGCGCGGCTCTTCCAGCATGAGTACGACCATTTGGACGGTGTCGCGGGGGGCCTGGTTATTGCATGGAGAAAGTTAATGAGTTGGGAGTTTAGCAACTACCCCGTCCGAAAAAGACGTGACCCTCCGGGATCCCCTTAAAGTCCCCAATAATATCCTAGGGTGCCCTTTGGACATGCCTACCGTCCTACATCTCAATCCCTGAACTCTAGCTCTTTTCAATGAAGCAAAAACCCCTGAGCTTCAAACCGCAACACAACATTGAAAGGATGGCTTTTCCAAGAGAAAAGTGTGCTGATGTCTGTTTTTTGCAAGGCAAGGAGGGGATTATTATAGTCCCCCTTAAGTAGATAGAATGTGGGGTATAGGGGGATCTTATTATAATGTACCCAAAGCCATATTCTATCTACTTAAAGGGGACTATAACCTCTCTTGACCCCGCAGGATTTTTAGGGGTTTGAGTCGTTCAAGAAACTTAGGGCTTTCAAGAGGAGGAAGTCAGGGCAGTCGGGATTAGGTCTGACGAGTGTTGGGCAACGGTTTGTTCCACTATTAGTAACCTAGGGGCCTCATCCCCCTAACTTTAGTTCACATGCAAAAGCTAGAGTCCTAACCTCTGATTGACTCTTCGCAAGCGCATCCATGCCGTGATTTTTGCTGAAGAAGATGTTACATGGGGAATCGGCACTCATCATATTCTGGCGATGTTTCCAGACAGGACACTGAATCACAAGTCGCAAAACATGAGTAACTGGCCTTGCACGAAAGCACGAAGAGAGTGCAAATTGCCCATGCTTCTCAACTTGAAAGCAGAGGGTAAAATAAGGGCGAATCGTCGGATAACTCAACAAAGGGACTGGGAAGACTTGAAAAGCCCGAGCATTTAAGCATCTTTTGTGGCCGTTCTTCTTGTAAAGATTTTGAATGCCATTTTAGATTCCCTAAATAGGGGGACCCAATATAGACCCCCAAATATTATAATCCTCATTATGGGGATCCCCAATAAGGTGCCCATAATTTTGGGAAACCCCCATTTTGCATTCCCTATACTTAAATTGTGTCCCAGGTTCTTAGAGCACAGGGTGACGCCCTGGAGCTCGCCACGAAGTTAAGAAGTTCTTAAGTGGGGCGCTGTTAAGGAACTTAAATTAAGTTACTGTATTGGGGGAACCCCATTATTTACTATATATATATACAAATTATGGTAACTTAATTTAAG
>CAJNIZ010005774.1:3908-18765 GCA_905231905.1 Symbiodinium pilosum | reverse complement strand
AATCACAAGCTTCACCCCCCCCCGCGTTTTGGGGCTGTAAGGGAGAAAGGAAGAGGGTTTTCACCCTCTCCGCCTTCGGCAAACATCCAACACGCCCCCCAAGGTCGGCGGACTACTGAAGCCCTCCTGAACCCTAAACCCTGAACCCTAAACCCTGAACCCTAAACCCTACACCCTAAACCCTGAACCCTTAAGGTGGTCATGGCCTCCTACCCGGAGAACAATCCGTTCTGTCCCGGTCGGCAACCCGCCCCAACAGTGCCGCGGGCTTAGGTCAGGCGTCAAGAAAGAGGCCGTTTAGGGCTTAAGGCTTAGGACATTCGCTACTATCAACATCAGAGTTATACCTAGGGACTATTCAGAGCGGATAGGGCCCTTTATGGCAGCTTAGCAGTGTCCATAGCATATTTTCTGATGGGGGCCCATGTCCATTAGATACATGAGACACATTTTTAATAGTCACAATCCCCCATACAATGCGAGCTTCCATTCGATTGTCAAATTTATGTTCTACGTTCTTTTCCATTGATTTTCCACTTTTAGGGGTATTAGCCTTCAACTTTAGACCCCCCAAACCCAAACAGTAGTTTCCACTTTTCTCTTGCGTTCTATTAATTATATGGGAAATAGTATCAACCCTAAACCCTAAACCGTAAACACCCTAAACCCTAAATCTTACACCCTAAAAATCTTAAACCCTAAACTCTAAACCCATATGGATTGTAGCTCACATGACGTGGGGATAGAGAGGCCTGGGGTTTGCTTTTGTGGGCTGAAAGTGTACTGTGCTGCGTGAGGGTTTAGGGTCTAGGTGTTTAGGTTAGGGGGTTTAGGATTTAGTGGTCTTGGGTTTGTGGGGGTTGGGGATTTAGGGTTAGTTAGGGTTTTAGAGTTTAGGGTTTTTAGGGTTCAGATGCACCTGAACTCTATCTGCATCTTGTTATCGAACCGGAAGCTCCAACCTTGGCCTTCAGGTCGTATAGGGCTTAAGGACATTCCGGTTTGTAGGTTCCC
Source organism: Symbiodinium pilosum (assembly GCA_905231905.1). NCBI lineage: Eukaryota > Dinophyceae > Suessiales > Symbiodiniaceae > Symbiodinium > Symbiodinium pilosum. The sequence continues at coordinate 17,751 of CAJNIZ010005774.1, read as the reverse complement.
TAAGCATGGAATAATGGAATGGCAGCTAGGTTTGTATGCTCCAACTTTCACTGCCTGAGGTCTGATTTAGCTTTTGAGGACATCCGTGTGCGCGGTCCAACCGCAGGCTGGCAAGTCGTCTGGGGTGTTTAAAGACCCGCAGGGTTTAGGGTTTAAGGTTTAGGGCTTAGGGTTTAGGGTTTAGAGTTTAGGGCTTAGGGTTTAGGGTTTAGGGTTTAAGGTTTAGGGCTTAGGGTTTCCCAAAATTCAGGGTACGCTTTTAGGGGTCCTTTTAGTAAGGACTATAGTGTTTTGGGGGTCTATATTATCTAGGGAAACTAACATATATACATATATATATATATAGTACAGACCCTAAAACCTGAACACTTAACTACATACTTAGGCCCTTTAAGAGTACATACTATACTCCTATATGGACCCCTTGGGCGATTTTCTGCAGGAAAGACAGGGGATGTTGGGCTAAGGGGTGAGGGGTTGGAAGGTTTGGGTTCAAGGGGTTCGAACCAACGTGGGACTTCAAAGGAGGGGAAAGAACTATTGCCCTCCTTTCACGGAGGCTGTTTGGGGGTGCATGTTAGTTTTGGGGTCGGGCTTGGGGCTTAGGGTCTACGAGCATGTAATATAGCGTTCGGGCAGTGTAGGAAATGTTGAGTCAAGGGTTCATGGCCACAAACAGTTGCATGCTCTGCAGGCCGAACAAGAAAGGTGGGATAACTGTGGAGGCTTTAGGTTTTACTATACATCCTGCCCCACCCTAGGGTGCATGGATGAGGAAATACTATTGTACCATAATCCCCAAGGTTTAGGGTAGTTAGGTTCAGACCGGGTCTGTAGTTCCCACCTTAGTATCTGTCCTTATTTCAGTTACAACTTAAGTTAGAATTCAGGTCCCATCCAGGATGCGCATATCCCAGGTCCGGAAGTAGAGACCGCCACATTGCTGTTGCAGGGCTTCTGACCCCAGCGACCCTGAGCTGGACTGCTGCTGAGATCTAGAATTCAAACATCCGAGAGTATGGCCCCCAACATGAGAGATGTCCGGAGGCCCCATGTAGAGAAGATACCGTTGGGAATACACTTCCTTAAAGGGGGATCCTACTAATGAAGGGGACCTACTTCATGGTCATGTTGGGGACAGCAGTTCTTCTACACAGGCCCTTGATATTAAAGTCACAACAATCCTTCCCTGCATCACCTTCGAGGGCCCCTGAGCTTTCGGAGGAGGCGCATCCCAAATCGACAAACCTACTTTGTTCATCTGTTGAGGCGCATCTCTTACTTCCAAGACCTCCTCTAACTACAATCCTGAACTGGGGATAGGAGGCCCCTAGGAGTGGGTACTTAAGCCTTAGTAAGGATAGAAGCAGGGTCTAGGTTGGTACTTGGGTGAAAGTTTTCTTCCCTACCCTAAACAACCTTTTTGCAAAAGGACACCAGCCCTGGGGTCCCATTTTAGTTTCGAGGAGGGATCCGGCCTTCTTGAAGGCTTAGGGTTAAGGATGGGCTTAGGGTTTAGGGTTCAGGGTTTAGGAAGGTTTAGGGCTTAGGGTTTGAGGTTTAGGGTTGAGGGTTTGAGGTTTTAGATCTGAGGTTCAGGGCTTAGCTGGCTTAGGCCTTGACCCTAAAGCAAATTGTGAATCGCGCCAGGGGCGTTGGTGCAGTTCCTGGGAACGCCTGAGGTCTTCATGAAGCAGCTTGGGCGCAGGAGTCAGGGTTTACGGTCCCCGACACCCTGAAGAAGCTGCGCATCTGGAGGTTTCTTTTTCGCAGCCCCCTGCTCCTTGAACTCCCCCGCAGGAGGCCCCAACGCCCTGAAGAAGGTGCGTGTCTGGAGGTTTCTTTTTCGCAGCCCCTTGGTTTGGGCAGATAGAAACAGGCTCCTACGTTTTTTAAAAACGAGCCTCACCTCCACTAACTTGGAACCTTAAAACGCCGCATTCTTGACTCAACATACCCGAAGCCATATGAGCTATAGTCTGTGAACTCCTTAAACCCAAAAAATTACAAAATGCAAAACAAATATCCTAGACCCCAAACTCTTCATTCTTCAGGGAATCAGGCTAGACCCTATGAACCCCAGACCCTATACTGTAACCGCCCAGTAACATTTCCGTCCTACGCCTCGAAGCGCGTTCGGGGATATGGCCTGGTCCTCAATTGTCATATAGTCCCCCTTAAGTAGATAGAATATGGGGCATATGTGGATCTTATTATGGTATACCCAAAGCTACATTCTATCTACTTAAGGGGGACTATAGGTGTCTATGGACTTTTCAAGGTAGAGTTGAGGCTTTAGGGCGTAGGATTTAGGAGCTAGGGTTCAGTTTTCAAAGCATAGGGGTTTGGGCTTTAGGGTTTAAAGTTGTTTGGGGCTCTGGGGATTGGGAATTGTGGCTGGGAAAGGACCTGACGGAGATGCCGCGGGATGTGGTATAGAGGGTTGTGGGGAAACCCTCATAATAGGCACTAGCTGATCTGCAGCAGCTAGATGGTGAATCGCAGCCCAAAAAGTTACCATGGGTCCCCAACGGCCTCACCCTGGACTGAACCGCCCCGCTTCCCCCTGTGCTCGCCTTGAAAGAAATAGCCGTAAGTGCTCCTTGAATTCTGGGGGGTTAGCACAGGAAACGTTTAGAGTCTAGAGTTACATAGGAAGGAGGGTTTTTAGTCACCTACCGGCAGTTGGGTTTGAGGTTGTTTGGGGCGGTGTGTAATTTGAAGGTGAGACTTTCGGACCTATACCCGGCTTGGAGCTGAGGAAATGCAAAACATTTCTCACTCAACTCTCCAAGTAAACCCCAAACCCTAAATCCCAAACTCTAGACCCTAAATCCNNNAACCCTAAACCCTTCAAGCCCTAAACTCTCCAAGCCTTTCATCCCAAAGCCCTGAACTCCCCAAAGCCCAAAGCTTTCGAGCTCGCTCAGAAGGAACTGAGGGGACGGATCCCTACAGTAGGGTTTTAGGGTTTATGGTTTTGGGGGGTTTTGGGTTTTGGGTTTAGGGTTTAGGGTTTTGGGGGTTCAGGGTTTTGGGTTTTGGGTTTTGGGGGTTTAGGGTTTTGGGGGGTTTTGGGTTTAGGGTTGAACTTTTCTATAGGCAAAAGATCTTATAATCCTAAGACGAATCAAGTTTTCGAATTTAGTGGTGTTGTGAGGCCGGTCTAGGTTTGGGGTTTGAGGGTTTTGGGTCGAGTGTTTAGGGCTTAGGAGGGTTTGGGGTCTAGAGCTTAAGTATACTAGTCCTTTTACTTTAGGTCTTAGGAGGGTTTGGGGTCTAGAGCTTAGGTATACTAGTCCTTTTACTTCTGCCCCTGCCCCCCAGTCCCTACCAAGCACAACCTTCCCTCAGGGCGTGCAACGATCAGATTTCCGGAAGCGCCAAGGCTCGAGCACATGAACTGCCTGGGTACCATAGGGGCCTAAGTTAAGTAATATAGGGTCTAGAGTTCAGCGTTTAGGGGTAATGGTCTAGAATCAAGTGGAAAAGAAAACGCAGAATGAAAAGGAAGCTGAAGTTTAGAGGTTTAATTGCCAATCTTGTGGTTCTGGGTTCCTTGTAGAAGTATGGTATAGGGCACCCAAATAGATCTCAAGATAAATTTGGTACTCATCTAGGCCCCTATACGCGACAAGAAACCAGACATGAAATGCTGGTTTACAACCAACCACGTTTTGTAGATTAGTGTTCTTGCCCAGGAAGTGGTTGTTTTGGGTATGGCTATTCCACTTCACCCTAAACCCTAAACTTTAAACCCTAAACCCTAAACCCCAAACCCTAAAGACTTCTGGTCATCTTGCCAAGAGCACTTCCCTGGAATGTACCTTGAACTCTAGGTGCTCCATCCTACATTCTGCAAGCCCCCTAGCTTACTGAGGCTAAAGGGTCGGTGTGGGAGCCTTAAACCCTGAGCTGTAAAACCTAAACCCTACTGGGGGGTTGGATATCGGGACTATCCTCCCTTCCGTCTCAAGCACCAGGAAGTAAATTGCGCAAGCTTCGGCCTCATCGGCCTACAGCCTGTACCTTGCAATTCTGGGGCATAGCACTCTAAACTACGCGAGCTGGGCATAAGCCAAAAGAATCCAACCCTAAATCCTTTAACCCTACAGAAGCCCTAGAACCCTAAACCTTTATCCCTAAACCTTAATCCCAAATCACTACATCCCAACCCCCAAATCCAAATCCCCAAGCCCCAAACCCCAACTCTACGCCCTCAACCTCACTTCCTAAGCCTTAAACGCCGGGCCGCCCTCCCTAGGCTACCAGTATACTAGTATACATGACACGGTTTCGTAGCACACCTCAGCACCTGGAAAGCCTGAAGCTGACACGCCCAAGTCTCTAAACCCCCAAACCTAGATCGCTTTAGGGTTCAGTGTTTAGTCTGTTTGTCGCAATTGATGTTCAGGGTGCAGTAGCTGAGACGGAATATCCAATCGCGACTTTGGAATAGCATCCAATAAGCAACAAGAAAGCCTCGTAAACTGAGCAGGCATGTCTTCCTGCACCATGCGCCAGACTTCGCGAACATCGCGGGTGCGATGCTCAGAGCTGGAGTGTCCGTCTGAAGTGGCTCGACAGTCGGTTTAGGGTTTAGGGTTGAGGTCTTTGGAAACAAGGCTCAGGCTTTCGGATCTGTGGTTAGGATTTCGGGCAGAGATCAGGGTGGAGGAATCTCGGTGTAGGTTGGGGGGTTCAGGGTTGTTGCAGGGCCTGCGGTACGCAGCTTAATCCAAGCTCTTCAATAATGAGTCCTGCCCCTAGAGTAACAAGCCATCAAAAGGCTCCACATGGAAAAGCCTCAGACTTGTCGGATTCTAGGCTACACCTCAAACCACCTCCAATCTAGAACTTAGGCATCAATTTTTCTTTGTCTGAAACTTATTCACTTTAAGCCCTAAAGCACAAACCCTAAACCCTATCGTTGTTTCCATTTTCTTTTCCAGTGTCCCTACCTGACTCCAACATCTACCCTATAATCCCATTAATCCCTATATAAGCCCTATATAATATGCGTAGTAGCTTCCAGTTTCTTGTCCAGTGTCCCTACATGACCCCAATATATACTCTATAATTTCCATGTAAGCCCTATATAATCCCTATATAATATAGTATTCTTTAGTTTCTTTCCATTGTCTCTACATGACCTTACGGATGTTCAGCCGGGAGCCGCTTCTGCCTTTCAAGTTCGTCGACCCCATATCTGCTCCCAGGAAAGGACTATGGGAAGGGGGATATAGGGGTTATGTTGGGGTTTATATAGGGTTTATATAAGGTTTATATAGGGGTACATTGGGTTTAGGGTTTAGAGAATAAGGTTTTTGTTGCTGCTGAGCTTTGATTGTAGTGGGATTTGAGATGAAAGCCCTAAACCCTCAACCCGAAGCCTGCTCTTTGACGAAGCCCAAGCACGTCCGGGAAATGGGTGTTCCAGATTGGTTGTTCCAAGATCGAAGTGCCCTAAAGCTATGAATCCTAAACCCCTAAACCCTAAACCCAGTATTCGCAGGTGGGGCTGTTGCAGAGGGACCCCCTTTTTTTTCAAGAAGTACCGCGACCGACCCAAAACTTTTGAACCCCTCGCTCCCTACCTGGACCCCAAAACTAGGTAAAATCATAGCCCAAAACCATTACATCTAGCCCAAAAATGCCATTAGTCTACATACGTTTGTGGGTAGTGATAACCCTTAAAATTACATTATTCAGACCCCTACATTACGTCCTGCGGCTTTGCCTCTCAGGTCGTCCCTCGCGCCCAAAGGTTGGCGCAACGACGGACGCTGCGGGGTAGCAGCCTCGGTTAAGGGTTTAGGCCTTAGGGTATAGGGATTACCTGGACCCCCAAACATATGTAAAATAATTGACTTCTGGGCTATTTTTAGTGGTTTAGGGCTACTGTTTTACTTACTTTTGGGGTTTAGGTAGGGTTGGGGGTTTAGAGCTTCGGGTTTAAGGGATTAGGGCTTAGGGTTTATGACTTAGGGCTTAGAGTTTAGGGTTAGGGGGGACTTGACCGGGGATGTAAAGGTACTGCAGGGACTATATGCGTGGGGTGTAGGGGTTGGGGATAGTGCCTGACCCCTGGATTGAGGAAACCAATGTAGAAGCTTGATTGGTTACCAACACTATTTGCTCAGAATTCTTTGTGGCTATGGGAGAAGATACAGCAGAACCCCAATTACTCTATGTAGTCAAGTAGGCACCTACATCGAACGCTTTGAAGCGACCTTTGCGGAGGATTTAGGGTCTAGGATGTCCTGAACGATTCCAATGCCTGCTTTGGGGGGTCTCACTGCGATTGCAGAGGGATAATTGTATGATTGGCTTGTTATGTACCAGCTTGCTTTTGAACAACTAAGGTTTAAGAGATTCAAGTCTATGATTTGACAGATGTAGGGTTTAGAGGAATCTGCGTCATGGAGCTGCAATTCCCTCAAACCAAGTCAATGTTGGGAATGTGAAGGTAAATATTGCGCACGTATGTCCAAGCCTTATGACAGTTGTCTTTCTGCTGCAAGTCTCATGACCTCCTGTATCCTCAACGGCAGAAAACATGTCCGACTCAAGTACGTATGTGCTCGTGCCGTTGGGCGATGTGTGCGAAAACCGTGCTGATGTCGGACTGACCGCATCTGCATGGAAGGCACAGACGAAAATGGACTGAACACCTTAATTATCAGGGCTAATTCAGGACTCCAACATGCAAAGGCTGAGGTTCCGACATCCCCAAATTCTGAGTCTCATTCGATTCACTAGCAGCTGCTAAGGCGCAGTTTCCTGTGCGCGGTGGCTTGTCCGGATCCTCAGTCGATTCCGAGGAGTACTTTGAGGCCTAAGTAATTTCCAGTATCATTGAAGATCTACATAAGCTACAGTCTAAACTCCTTAAGGAGGGGTTATATCAGCGGTTCTATAGCGGACTACTATAGTGGTTATTGAGGGGGATACCAGAGACTAGACCATGGCTCACATGAGGTACCCCAGAACAAAAAGACTATGGAACGCAGGGCCACGATATAGGTTTAAGGTTTCAAGGAGTAGGTTTTCATCTCAGTGGATTTCAATCTACAATTCTACTTTTGATCAACTACCATAACCCTAGACCCTGAATGCCCTATACCTTAAGCATCCTAAACCCCATATACCTCAACCCTAAACCCCTAAGCCCTAGACGTTTACCTCTCAAACCTTAAACCCCTAAACCCTAAACCCCTCAACCCCAAACCCTAAGTCTCTAAACCCTTATATTGCACATCCAAACCCTGGTGGCAGTTGCAGCTATTTGGGCGCCGAGGCCTGGACGATGCCCAACGCCTGCGGAATTCCTGGCCGAAGCAGCCACAGAGGTGCGAGCAGAGGCAGAGTTTCGCCCTGAGCTGTTAGACCTAAGGGAGTTTGGGGTTTAGGGCTTAGGGAGTTCAGGGCTTAGGGTTTGGGCAGTTCAGAGTTTTGGTTTAGGGAGTTTAGGGTGAATGATATTCTGAGGTGAATATCTTGTTGGGCATTTGGGCTGCCTCCCATGTACCGTTTCCTAGGGTTTGGTGTGTTTTTTGTTAACATTTTTACTCGGTCTGTGCGAAGGTGATATAATTGAAGGATCTAGCGAATCCCGCAGCTGAAGCAAAAAAAGCCACCCCTTATCACTGACCCAGAAAGCAGTGAACTCCGAATTCATTACAGGACTGAGAAACAGCGATTTGCAGACCCATGACCCAGACCTCCTGACAGCAACCAATTTAGGGTTTGGGGTTTACGGTTTAGGGACCTACAAATGCAAAGCTTTGTGCATACAGTTGTTGTGTCCGTTGTGTTCTCAAGAGTCTCCTCGAGGATCATTATTTCATATATTCTTGGCTACCCTAGCACCTAGTGTGAAGTCTAGATAGGTTGCAACACGATGGGGTGCTCTCAAATAGACCTCAACATGATATTGGTCAGTGTTTAAATGCCCTTCAAACACCAGTCAAAGTGTACGGGTTTAGGGTTTAGGGAAGCTTCCAAACAAAGATGATCAGATCATGTTTCATGGAGACTCCCCCAACCAGAGACCTCCTGTTGAAGCCTACATTCCCTAGAGCCTGAACCTTCTCCACGACCTGAACCTCAAATCGTAAACCTAAACCCCTTAAACTCCCTGAGCCCTAAGCCCTTTAAACCCTTAAACTTCCTAATCCCCCAACCTCCACCTTACCCACAAAACCCCGTAATCCTCCCAAACTCCCTAAACCCTCTAAACTTCCTAAGCCCTGACCTTCCCACTTACCAGCTCGAACTCTGAGGTCCTTTTTGCGCAATGCGCCCTGCTGCAGCGCCACGGGTTGGCAACTGGCCTTCGACGAAAGGGCTTAGGGTGTAGGTGTAGGGTTTAGAGTCTAGGGTTTGAGGCTTAGGGCGGGTGTAGGCTTAGAGTTTAGGGTTTGGGGCTTAGGGCTTGGGGCTTATTGTGCAGGATTTGTTGTCCTCAATAAGGTAAGCAGAGTTATCATAATCCCTCAAGAAGACCCTTCAAGGACAGTTATTGTAAGCGGGAATGACCCAACCTTTGACCACTCGGAGCAGGTCCCACATCATGAGAAGCATGGCGGTAAAGAACATGGACAATGATATGGACACCTAGTCCCTAAACCCTAGTCCCTAAATGGGTGGGGGGGCTTTGGCAAGGTAGGGTAAACGCAGATTTTCACCCTAAAATGGAAATATTCCACGGCTTTGTACAATTCATTCGTAGGAATGATGGCAGTAGTGGTCCGCAACATGCCAACCTAGACTTTGCGAGTTGTAGGGATTTGGCGTAGGATTTCGAGTGAATCTGGGGTTTAGGGTTTTTCGATTCAGTCTATACCCTAAAAACCCAAGCCCTAAACCTATAGGTTTACGGTTTAGGGTTTCCGCAGGCGCATGTAGTGGCTCTGTGTTGCTAGATAGATAAATAGCTAGGTTCTGGGTGGCTGCGAAGTTGCACAGCAGGAGGTTAGGGTAGAGGAGGGTAGAGGTATCTCCCCCCCCCCAATTCTGAATACCTTGGAACTTCAGTGAAGCTCAGCATTGTAGGGAAGTTTTCGATGTGACTGCTTTGTTTTGCGAGGGGCAGTGCTGCACCGCGTATGCAAGGGGCTCCATGTGTGCGGTTCTTGGGAATTTCATTCAGAGCCCAAGTGTTCTGTCATTCAAGTAAGGACAAGACGAGACGGGCCCAAGTTGGCAAAGATTGCGAAACACTGTAGCCTTCATGTCAAGGAAAGTTGGCATTTGGGTGTTTGGTCGTGTTTAGGGTTGAGGGTTCAGTGTATAGGGTCCCTTAGGAATATTGGATATTCGTTGTCCCATTTGGGACATTTGCGAGATCAAAATTATGAAATCCCATCATATGTGTTCCTCAAGGATTACAATGCTTCTGGTTAAGACTCGTGCTTTACTGCTCTAAAGCCTATAAACCCTAAACGCTAAACCCTAAATACAACAGACGCGAGGCACATCGCACCTTATAATCCTTTAAGAAACTTCGTAACCTATTCCTGGAGCCGCAAGAAAAGCAATTGAGCCTTCGTGTAGGGTTCAAAGTTACAATGTCAAAGCCAGAACGATTACCGGCCTTGTTTTCTTATTGCCCATACATAGCTTTGGTACGAGGTTCCTCAATGACAGTAGATATACACACATCATACATCTCTCCCTCTCTCTCTCTGTCTTGAGTGGGTTTTAGACCCCCCCCAACATTGGGGACCTATAGCTACCCTATGCCTATAGTCGCGCTCTTATTTTGGGGGTTGGGATAACCAAGCTCCCATTATCAACTGTAAGCTTGGAATCCCTTACCCTTATTTGGGGGGGGGGGTGAGGTTACTTACCAAAATCCTTACGTTAATTCAGATCTTTTCAAGTGTTCAGGTGCGGCAATGAACTCGAGCATTGCCAATGCTTGGGTTGCACGGACTTTCGCAGGACCCGGAACCTGGTTTCCCAAATGGTCCAAAGTATTTGCAGTAGGAATTTTCTCTAGGTTTGTGTAAGTCCTCCCAAGAGAACTCTAAACCCCGAAACCCCTTAACCCTAAACCCTAACCCTAATTTCTATACCTTAATCCCCATACCCTACTCCCTATACCTTCAGAGAACCTAGCATTGCGGGGATGAGTTTACGCCCTGGGAGCTGTAGCCCTGTAACAGGCATGATTTGAGCTACTGTTTATACTAGGATTTCCAAGGGAACATTACGCGTGGACATAGGGACATAGGAGTCTTTTTCGTAGTTCAGTATAGTTCTTAATGACCCATGTCCCGTACTTGCACGGGAAACATTGACTGTAGTAGAGAGCCTGGATTACTCTAGAACTGCAGCCTTCAGGCAGACAACACTGGTACATGGTTCAATGCGTGGTAGGCATCACGAAGATTGAGACCTTGCATGGTTTGGGGGCATTTGTCGTTGGGATGATGGTCTTCAGCCTAAACCCCAGAAGCCCCAAACCTTCAACCCTAAACCCTAAATCCTAAACCCTAAATCCTAAACCCTAAACCCGACAGTGGTGTCGTGCTTGGAAGCTTTGATTCCATGAGGCTCGCGGCCGACGGTGCTCACATGTATGACCCGTTTTAGGGCATAGTCACTATAGTCCCCGTTTAGTAGATAGAATATGGGGTATGAGGGGATCATATGATGAAATCAAGAAAGTCCATATTCTATCTTGTTAAGGAGGACTAAATAATCATGCCGCCGCTATATACAATATCTGGGGACTGGTGGAAGCCAGCATGGCTAAGCGCTGATGAGTTCCACTCGCTCTAATCCTCCTAAACCCAAAGCCTGTAGGGTTCGGGGTTTAGAGTTTAGGGTTCAGGGCTTCCAGCCTTGGAGGGTTTAGGGTTTAGGGTTTAGGGATGTTATAGCCAGTCCTACAGAAATCCGGCCCCGGGTCCTGAACCCCTCAGGCCCAAAGCTCAACTACAGTAAGCAGACTTCCAAAAACGAACAAGTAAATTGATCCCTAACCCTAAACCCTAAATCCTAAACCCTGAACCCCTACCCTCATGGAACCCTAGATTAGATTGACTGCCTTGTGCGAGGAGTATGCGTAGAGCTTTGCCCGGTGCGCGAGGCTTGGGTAAGGGTTTAGAGTTCTGGAATTAGGGTTTAGAGTTCAGAAATTAAGGGATCAGGGTTTAGAGTTCAGAAATTTTAGGGCTTACGGTTTTGGAATCAGGGGATTAGGGTTTAGGGTTTGGAGTGCAGAAGTTCAGGGAGTAGGGTTAAAGGGTTTAGAGTTCGGAAATTAAGGGAGTAGGGTTTAGGGTTAAGGGTTTAGAGTTCAGGAACTATGGGACTAAGGTTTAGGGTTTAGAAGTCAGGAATTGAGGAATTTGGGGTTCAGGGACTTAGGAAGTAGGGTTTCGTGCTACGGGATTTAAGAGAAAAGGTTTTGGAATTGAGGTCTACGGTTGAAGGTTTTTGTCGGGATCAGGCAACGACGCTGCAGAGTTCTCTAAAGAAAGGGTATTCAAGCAATAGCCTAAACTCCGATAGGGTGTAGGGCTTTGCATCCCTTATCCATAGTGGCAATGTTGAGAAGAGAACCCCTTCGATCTACTGGCAACACCATGGTTACTAAGAGGGCTTAATACCAAGAAGCTGTAAGAGGGTATAGAGAGCTCCTAGTGGGAACTGACTATGTTGCCTAAGAGCCATACCTTTTCCATTTCACCTAATATCCAGTATTTATGCACTGCTGTAGCTCCCATTTCACAACGCTTTCTAAGCCACGAGCTGTCTCTGGTCTGGGGAGTTTGATTTCTCTAGATCTTGCCTAAATCATGGCTGACATCATTTCCACTTTGTCACTAGTAATCTTGGTACTACCAGAATGCAAGCTGCTCGCAAAAAAATCTCAGGCTTTAAAGGTTTCATATGAGTTACATCCACTCTAGGGTGTTAATAGGACCCAAAATCATCTTCACGAGCACTGCTGAAGTCTTGTAAGGTTTGCTGCCCTGTCAGTGTTGTCTGCGCTCAGATGAGTACTATTGTATTTGGGGATACTATGGTACCCAATATAGAGTAAGATTCTATCCTCTTTTTGGAGGACAGTATTTTATATAAGGAATATAATCTTACTGGGGTTAACCACCAAACAAACGCTACTCAGATAGCAAGGGTAGCAAACAGGACTGTGAACTTTGCTTAGTAGGCTGCTGGTGCACGGCTTCATGCGTCTTACTTAGCATAATCCAAAACCTCATTAGATGTCTTTCTTAACATAACCCATAGCCTCCTTATACTTCTGAAAAATCTTCTAGCTATAAGCAGATGTAAGCAGTCAAGAGCTGGTGGTAGTTTTCTTCTTAACCTCAACCTCACTGGTTCGTAGGAGGGAGTGCAGGAATACAATCCCTATATAACCCCTGTAGAATATATTCCGCCGTTAAGCCCTAGTAAACTAGTAAGTATAAAGCGTCGCGCGTTCGGCCATGCACATGGCCAACGCGTTCCTGTACCAGTTGGAAGGCACGAAATCACACGAGAGTGAGATGTGAATGTCCTGTGCAAGCCTCCTAACTTACTGTTTCTTGGCAGGGAATATAGGAATCTAATCCCTAAATAAACCCTATATGAATTGTTCCCATATTCCCTACAAGTTTTGCTTGAAGCCCTAAACCCTCTAAACCCTAGACCCTAAACCCGAAACAAGCTGCCATTGCACCAGATCATCCTTGGTTTAGGGTTCGGGGTTTTGGGGTTATGGTTTAGGCAAGCTCCAATAGGCCCCAAAGCAATATTGACAATTATTCAGGCCGCCATGGTGGATTAAGGGTTTTTTTTTGCCCCCAAATACCCGCCCTGAAGCTGCCTCATATAATTACAAAGACTACTACAGTCCTTTTAAAGGGCGGCCCCATGGGGTTCCATGTGAGTTTCGGGGAGGTCAACTTTTGCGAGATCAAGAGGCTCAAACCCCAAAGACTGCTTCTAGCCCTAAGGTTGGCCATACCAGAACCCTTTGTAAACGATTGCGGAACCTCTTATGAACTCCAATGTCCCAGCCACTCCCCGCCAAAGCAGGCTGTCTCTACTTGTCCCTATGCCCGAAAGATCCTAGGGCCTATAGAACCTAAATCCCTAAACCCTAAACCCTAAATCCTGAACCCTAAACCCATTTTTCTTTCAAGCCCAAACTTGACTCTAAACCCTAAGGCATTGAGACCTAAACCTTGATCCCTAGACCCTGAGGCCGAAACTCCAACGCCCAAACCCCAGGCCCTAAATCCTCAAACACCAAAACCCCGAACCCTAAGGTTTAGGGTTTAAGGGCTTAGGGTTAGGGTTCAGGGTCTAGGGTTAAGGTTTAGGTTGGAGGGTTTAGGGTTGAAGGGCTTGGGGTTTAGGAGGGTCTAGGATTTAGGGTTTAAGGGTTTAGGGTCTAGGGGTTTAGGGTTTAGGGTTTATAGGGTTTAGGAGGGTCTAGGGTTTAGGGCGCCTTGGCTCTAAGCTGCCAGACCGGCCGGCGAGCTATCGCGGGAAGACAACAACTCCGCGCACCTCCCAGGCGGCCGTTGCCTCTACGTTGGAGTTTCTCTTGCAGTGGGGGCCCGCTATTTGGAGGTTCATGGGATTTGGTAATGACTTGTAGGGTTAGAACCCTGCTTGTTATTGAGATAGCCCCCATAAGGCCATTTAAGAGGACTATGAGTGATTAGGGTTAATTACAAGCCCAGTTAGCAGTAGTTGCTAAGTCCCAGGTCTCCCCCCAAGCATGCTTGACCGCTCCCCCTCAACCCCTAAACTCCAACCTCTAAACGCCAAACCCTGGACCCCGCACCCCGAAACCGCAAGCCCTAAACCCCAA
>CAJNIZ010005772.1:7899-18768 GCA_905231905.1 Symbiodinium pilosum | reverse complement strand
CTCGTAAATCGATGTTTCGCCGATCTGGAAGTCTATATGCCGAACGACCAGTCCTGAACGGCGAACTCCTATGCCTCCAATCGCCACTTCTCTAGAGCCTGAGGCCTCAAACCCCAAGCCCTAAAGCCCCAATCCATAAACCTTAAACCCTAAGTCCCTAAAACCTAAGAACGCCTACCAACCCGCAAGACGGAATCCTAAACCCAAGGTCCGAACGCTGGCCCCGAACATTTTCCCCACCGGTTTCCTGGGTCCTACTTGCGCGTCCCAAGTTGGACTTCTAGCGTTTTATGGTGTATGTAACAGGATGTAATAGGCATATGACTGTATCTTTATACCTAACTTAAATACCTGTATATCTAGAATCACATGCTCCTACATTGGGAAGCCCCGCCGGCCGAGGCGGGCGCGAGCTAGCGTTTACAATTACTATTTTCCAAATCCCAAGTGCCTAATTATTGGGTACATGGACCCTTAGGGTAATGATGGGCCAGTTAAAGTCAGTCGTCCCAGGCACAGCCAGAGACCCCAACGCTTCCGCTGAGTCAGGACATGTGCCTTGTTCACCTGGAAATCTTTGTTGACATATGGGTGTTTCCGGCAAATACCCCTTTTAGTGCATTCCTTACCCCCAATTAAAGGAAAGACTCATATGGATACCACCATCAGCAACCATTGCGAATGTGGCAACAGTGAGATGGAGACGATGAGAGGGATAATGTCACCAACGACAACAACGACGACGATAACGCTGACAACGGTATCGACGATCATGTCGAAGCCGGTGTCCGACGCCGTAGCGACAAGTAAAGGCACGGGTGGTGCTGGCATCAGCTGCAGCAGGAGGGCATCAGCGAAGGAAAACTTGCCAACTGGAGCAAAGCTGGCATGACGGCACATCCACTAGTTATGCTACGAGTACTTTAACCTCAACAAACGAAGAGTCGGGGCATAAGCTCCACGTCAACAGCGGTGTCACAATGTAGCCAGCGGCTCACCTCATTCCTTGAAGAAGGCTGGCTCTTACCAGAAACCCCAACACTATGTCTATAGCTACGAAAGAAACCGTTCATGCTCCTGAGAACGATCGCGAGAGTATAAGTTGAAAAGGCAGCGAAATTCGTCTCTTCGGCAGAGGTACAATTCACAAGTGCCTTACATGCTGCCCAACAATTCTCTTGACCTAGCTTAAAAAAGGTTCCCCAGCAAACACAGCTTCTACATCCTAACCCGGCATTCTAAACCCAAACCTTGCAGTCTCGAGCTTAATCCAGAAACGCCTGCCGCGGTCCCGAACCCCAAATGCGGCCCCAGACCCCGAGCGAAAAACTCACTTGTCTCCAGCCTTGACATCCATGGAACGCATGTAATTTGCAGCTTCTGCCACAGACATAGTGCCAGTCCGCCCAACCTCCTGTTCTGTGGGTTGAATAATCTTGGAGCCACTACGTAAGGTTTCGGGTTCCAGGCTTCAGGTTACCAGCTTCTCAGGATAAACCGGGAGGTCCAAACGAAGTCGTATTCAGGGGTACTGTTTCCTCTCCAACGATACGCGTCGACCTGGGACTCCAAGCTCTACCTCCAGCCCGAAAAGCCTCAGGGACTACCGATAGGGCTTACAAGTTACAATCGAAAACTTCAGGGCGAGGGCTTGAGGCTGGCAGGCGTTCAGGGTTGAGACTACAGGGGCTGCCTGCTATCCAGCACTAATACCCTGTTACGCTATTTCGCCATATTAAGTTGCCAAAGTCTGAATCCAGGGACCTCATGACACGGGTATTGGCCGTCTCCATCTGCACCGTCTTCTGAAGCTGCACCCATGAAATAAGTGGTCCCCATAACAAAGCCTCTATTCATGGGTCTTGTGCGGTATGTAAAGCCTTCAGACCCTAAGTCCGAAACCCTACCCCCTCGCTCCTCTCTACGACCAACCTCAAGTCGGGAAGCTTACCATGCGTTTCACAACGGGGCTTGCAAGCAGATGCATGTACGGTTAAACGGACATGTTTTCACAACCAAATAAGCGAAACATTATCTCATCGGAATGCTTCAATAGGCAAAAAGAACACAAACTGAAAACGGGCTGTCGGGAAAGCAGGCAACATCTCCAAAACAACGGAAACTCATTCCGTGATAATTACCAGACACGCAAAGACGACGTCACCAGACTCGTTGGTGACATCCAAATTCCCCCTAAACCCTGAACCCACTGCCTTGGCGGGTTGCAGAAGATAAGCCAGATCTGCTGAGCAAGTCACCAGCAGTTTGCCAGCCAAATGCCGAGCAGGTGCATACAATACACATGGAAGAGTTTCAGGAACCAATACACGCAATAACACAACATAAGCACTCCAAGAAGGGATGGCATTCGTCAAGACGCATTGCACCTCTTTTCGTAATGCACAAATCACAGTTCTTGCGATCATTGAACAAGTCGTGTCGTTTTGTAAAATCGGACTAAACATTGGTAGTATGTGTCTACAAAGCCAAAACTTCTTCGTCACTGCCGGAACACTATAGGCCAGCATCATTTTCGTAGTACGTTATAGAACCTGGAAGCAGTATGCTTCAATGCTCGTGGTGGCCCAGGATTGCGCAACATGCAAAAGCGATTCATAGCTGAAAGCTTGTAGGGCAGTGGTTTGGCTTGGTGGCGCATTGACGGCCAGACTCAGCTAGAACTGGAAAGGTGATGGGCATCAAGGCCACATTATTAGTCCAAACCCTAAACCCTAGTAGTTTCCATTTTCTTTTCCGCTATCCCTATATAGTCCAGAATAAACAACACAACCGCTTAGATGCGTGCAAGCTGTCCCATCCTTACTTCCCGAACTCTATTTGGTAGTTTCCCAAAATAATGGGACCCCTGATATAGACCCCAAAAATACTATAGTCCTTATTATTGGGACCCCCAAAAGGTATGCCAAATTTTGGGGAAACCCCCATCTATCTTACCATCGACTTGGAAAGCTCATGCAGTGGATCAAAGTTCCAAACGAAGATCCCAGACACCCAGCAATCTTCAGCCCCAGACTCAGTGACTGAATGAATCTGGGTAGCTGTTAAGGAACTTATATTAAGTTACCATAGTGGGTATACATAGTAAATAAAAGGGTTTCCCCAATATAGTAACTTAATTCAAGTTCCTTAACAGCAACCCAGTAATTTGAATTAATTTGCCCAAAGGGTCCATGTAGGTATATGGTATATACTTAGGGCCCAAAGGGGTTCCCATGTACCTACTTTGAAGCCCAAGTATATACCATAAACCTACATGGACCCTTTGGGTTGACCAAAACTTAGCGTCGAAGACATCCATGACGCTACTGGTTCGAAATGGTTTCCCAACACGCCAAAGTTATCACTCCCTCATGCCCGAATCCATCGGCCGTCGAGCGATCAGACTTCATAGTTGTAAAACAGCGAACTAGGAACCACTCGGCCTTCCGCTGGCCGCTGAAAAGCCAACATGCGAAACAAAGAGCTTCAAACATGAGAATCCTTTGGGTAGCACAAGTGCGGCTGTAAGGCCTATAGTCCCCCTTCAGTAGATAGAATATGGCTTTGAGTATATTACAATAAGATCCCCATATCCACCAGATTCTATCTACTTAAGGGGGACTATATATAAACCAAACCTAGATCTCCCGAATACCGATAATAATGGCCTTAAACTTGTGGGTATGTCGGCCATTATTCTGGGTGCCGGCCAGTATTCTGGGTATTCAGGAGGCCTACAACTCTATAATCTCGATATGTATATATATATATATGTATTTATATGTATAGAGAGAGAGAGCGAGAGAGAGATTACCCTAGGGATCCAAACAGACCAATGTAAGCAATATTTACAGACTTTTAAACTTTAAGGCCCAATGTGACTATTAGTCTTATACTTGGATCCCCAGGGTTATGTCGCCTACTCAAACGCACGCAAGATAATGTCTACTTAAGAGGTCTACGTGCAGGATTTCTAAGAAGATCAACTCCCCCACTCTGCCTTAAGCACCGATCAGGTTGCATCAAGCACCATCCAATGACATGCCACAGTCCGTGTTTACGGTTTAGGGTTTGGGGTTAAGGGTTTAGGGACCTTCCAAGTGCCCATACGCATGCCTGTCTACTTTTCCATTTGAGGTTAGCTGCTGTTGTTGCGTATCCCGGCAGTCTACCAGTTGAGCTAAAGAGACTGAACTTCCCAGAAAAAAGGGCTTCGTGCCCATATGATATGTTGGTATCTTTGCTCTTTCCGATTCTATGAAGTGACCTGGTAAATTTGGGTGAGTGTATACAACCTAAAATCCACAGTATGCCAGTACTTACTCATCAAATATATGGCCGCCCCCGAAAAAAGGCTATCCTGCAATTGCTGGTGCCCAAACTCCAAGTACACAATTATTGTGTACTTGGTAACCCCTTAAAGGGACCCTCATAAGGACTTGGATCCTAAACCCTAAACCCTAACAAATCCCCAAACCGCAAGTCCTTGCTGGCAGACTCCTTGCTCATGCCAAGCGCACCCCTTACAAAGTTGCCTTTGTTTTGTGGCTTTGGGCGAAGGGTCTGATGCAGAGTAGGGTTTACGGGTTACATAGGGTTTGAAAATGAGGGTTATAGGGTTTATTACCATTACTTAGGTTTTGGGGGGTGTTATTTTGAGTTTAAAACTTTGAAGATTTGAAAATTTATTAAAAACAGTTGAGATAAAAGAAATTTGGGAACCCTAAGTAATGGTAAGTTTACATGGGCTTGAGGGTTTGGGGATTAGGGCTTAGGGTTTGGGGCAAGGATCTTGATCAACGAGAAGAGGAGTTTGGAATATATCTTGCAGGGGATTTGAAGGTTTATACGGGAGACGCTCGGTCGTTTGGGGGTATAGGGTTATGAGTTTTCGGGTTTCGGGTTTACGGATTGGGCTTGGAGCTGTCAGGAATCAGATGTTAAGCAATCAAAATTCATGTGACATTCCTCATATGGGCTATAGTCTAAACTCCTAGTATCTCCATGATAACCCCTATAAAACACCCTTGTATACTCCTCTAAACAGCCCCCCTTAAAGGAGTTTAGACCCTAAAGCCTAAACCCTATCTAAACCCTATATAACCTTTTTAAGGAGTTTAGACTATAGGAGGTTGTACGGGCGGTTTACGGTTTAGGGTATAGATCTGTTTTTTTTTTTTCGGGTCCAGGGTTTGGGGGTTGGGATTTAGTGCTTAGGGTTTAGGATTTAGGGCGTAGGATTTACGGTTTGGGGTTTAGGTGCACGAGTGCTGCTCTGCAAAGATCCCGTAAGGATTTTCAGCGGTTCTTCAAAGTCACGAGCGCGCATGCGCGACCCAGTACTTAGAGGTTCACGGGATTGAGAAGTTACGCATAGCTGGGCTATGACTCGACTTATAACCCCCGCAATGGCAGTGTCAGGTGACTCCAATTACCGGTTACAACCCAAGTCCTGAGAAGTTGCAAAGTCACACGAACCTCCAACTCGAAGCTGCCTACCAGAAACTGTCGATTTCTTTGCAAGCTTCTTGGAGGGACTTATGTAGTAAGTTAATGATGGGAACAACTCCGTCTTTTTATGGCTTCTAGCAGTTCCAAGTACCAATCGCTGACCCTCCATGTTCTTCTTGGTTACCTTGCCAAGGCTCCTACTGCACACTTTGCCTGTACCACTGGCTATTCTTATCTGTATCTTTAAACGGTATCAGGGACTGTGGGATATTACCTGGTCATAATTTGAGTGTCTGGCTACCTTAACCCTGAAACCTACACCCCTGGAACCCTGTCTATATCTCTATACATCTCTACGGCCCCCTGAACCTCTAAACCTTTATAGCTTACTTACAAAGGCTTGTAACACGCAGCCCTGAGGCTGAAGACAAGTTAGCGTTTCGGGGTATCCTAAACCCAAAACCCCTGTATAACCCCTATAGAATCCCTGTACAACCCCTATAATTACTCCCTTTAAAGTCCCCTACAAGGCTCTGTTTTGAAGCTGCTCTTTTCGCAATTAACCGAAGAACAGCAAAGAGCACAAGGTTTAGGGTTTAGGGTTCAAGGTTCAGGGTTTAGGGGAATCCCTGAAGTGTCCGTGATATTTACGGGGATCCATGCGTCCTTCCCCAAAGGGTCCATGTAGGTATATAGTATACACTTAGGACCCAAAGTGGCTCCAAGATACCGACTTTAAGGCCCAAATACATATTATCTAGCTACATAGACCCTTTGGGTTCCCTATAAAACCCAAAACCCTAAACCTACAGACCACCAGGAAGCCGAATTAAGGCCAGGTGTGCTAACAGCGCCGAAGGTGTCCTGCAAACTCGCGATGCTACCTTGGTGTTTTCAGGCAAGGAAGGCATGTCGGGGTTTAGGGCTTCTGACATGGTACCTATGAGAAGCTACTGCATATTACCTGTTTGCAAATTGATTTTGCCCTAATTGGTCTTTCAGGACATTCGAGTTTCGTACGGTGGGGTGCTGGGAACATACACCCGCACCAAACACCACCCGCATTTAACACAAACGGCGCGGAAACCGATAAGATAATCTTCTGTGCTTTATAGCTCAAGGTTTCAGGGTCTACCGGTTCATATTTCTTAAGCGAGCTGCAAGACTTCAGTCGATGTCCAAAACCATTCCCAAACCAAATCAAGGAACAATGCTCTTTTGGGGGTAGTAAGGTAAGCCTGAACCCCTTAACTCTGTATCCTGAACCCAAAACCCTTCAAACCCTGTACCCAAAACCACCTTAACCCCAAACCCTACAAACCCAATTATGAACCCAATAAGCCCCTAAACCTTTAGGATTCTAGGTTTAGGGGTTTAGGGGTTAATTCGCAAAGTCTCAATGCCAAAAGGGTCCAAGTGCTCAAGACTCTTTATGCCTGCCCAAAACATATTTCCATGAACTTTTTCCCCAAATCCCAAGAGCCCTAAACCCTAAACCCTCGACTATTGGGTGCTCGGAACCTGAAGGTGAACCCGACACACCCAACCTAAACCCTAAACCCTAAACCCATCCATTGTGAGGTTGGGAAGCAAATTTGCCAGGGTTCTCCTCCTCTTCTGGAGGACCGGATGGGGCTTTGTTTGTGGAATGTCCTGCAGGAAGGAGAATCTGCGTTTGAGGGTTTCTATTTCGATGAGGATTACAAACTGTTTACACTTGCAGTCACGAGTACCTAGCACCATTACTTAGGTGGGCTTCCTCCCCTGTAATAGTGACTATACCGGATTATGGTGATTACGTTAGGGCCCTCTTGTATGCCTATTCTACCACTATTACAGGGCGGGGGGGTCCTCCTAACCCTAAACCCTAAACCCTATCCCAGTACTATTCAGACACTGAGGTTGAGAACTTGGGATTCAGGTTTCAGGTCAGGGTTTAAGGTTTAGAGTTTAGGGATTCTTGAGCTCAGGGTGCCACGGGCTAAAGGGATGTTGGTGTCAAAACTCGGTACCATCTAAGGAACTTCAAAGAAGTCGATGGGTTTAGGCTTTAGGCTTACGTGTTGTATCCTTGGAGCCTGAACAGGCAGTCAAAACTTCATGAAGTAGAGAGGCCCATGTTTCCATGTTGCAGATGGGATGTAACGAAAGGTCTCTCAAACTTTCATTTATGGTAGAGAGGGCCTATGTCTGTTTCAATGGCATACGAAACGGCTAGTCACAGGTGCTACGATATTATGCAAAGTACCCCAAACGGGACACCTACTATAGATAGACACTCACCAATAATTATTCCTAAGGAACCGTATATGTACATATATATATACACATCAGAAGACATAACCATGCGCCATACATCATGTAATGCTGAGCACTTTTTAGAGATCGTTTTTCAGGCGTGGGTCACGCTTTTGAAGTTAATCTTTATCGCGGTATAGAACCCCCAAAGTATTCCTACAGGCTCGCAATAACGACCTTCAAGTCCCTCTGCAATCCCTAGAAACTCTCATAAAGCATGACCAGCATGAGAACACCGCCAGTTTGCCGACGACAGGCCAGCTAATTTCGGGAAATGCAGAAAATTCGGTGCCTGTTTGGAAGGCACCTACGTTACCTTCTGTGTCAACGGACCCAAGCATGATGGTTTCGGATAGCAAAAACATGTTTGGATCCTTGGATCCTTAGAATTCAGCAGGCTGTTGCTTCGAGATGGGAAGGTATTTGAGTTGTGGCAGCCCATTTGAGGGAATGCTCTCCCCCTGCGATTAGAACTGCCATCCTGTATTATATCATACTCTAACGGGAATATTCAAAATGGGTGGGTGGGTGTTGGGGAGTTTTCATATTCGGGTGAGGGGATTTATGATGACCACCCGCTCTCGAAGAGGGAAGCCCTTAGCTCAAAATGCCTCAGCCCTAAAACCCTAAACCTTCAAACCACGGAAGGCTCACAAGCCTCTGCTACAGGGAAGTGCACGAGCTGTAAATCCCCTGGTTCCGGTGGCATCTCCTGAAAAGTGCAGTCGAATTGGGGCTTCAGGGTTTCGGTTTTTCAGGGCGGCTCCAACAATCTTTTGGGGTATATTTCTTTAGGAGCCATATTATACGAGGGACCCGCAACCCGCAAAGGGACCACGGGGACACCATGTTTGACAGCCTTCCACTTGCCTTGGGCAGCCCCTTGCAATTTAGCTGAGTCCTCCCCCCAAACTATACCTCACCCATGCACCTTTGAACAGGGTATGCGGATACCTGAAGCAGCACGACCTTCTTGCGGGCATTGTCTTGCAATAGGAACACAGGCAAGGGAGGTGGATGATGCGATTCAGGTTGACCCACAGTAACCCACACACTTAAAACAAGCGGTAGTTGTTCAAAATACCTGTCCCCAAAATGGCCAAAATGCAGGTTCCCTGTTTGGCTAGGATCCCCTTTTGAGGAAGGGTATTCCCAATGGTCACTTCTTTACAAGGACGTTTAGAACACCCCCCAAGTGAAAGATTGCGAACATGCTAGGTTCAAAGCCGTGTCTTCTAGGTACATGGCTTAGTCTAGGGCTTCGACGCATCAAAAAAGGCGACCAACAATTTCAGCCTGAAATGTTGGGTCGCCATCAGCTATAGCATACCCTGGGGACCCAAGTATGCAAATAATGCCTATATTGGCCCCTAAAGGCTATAACTATTACCTACATTGGGCCATTTGGATCACTAGGCCTAGAAAATCGCGCGCAGAAGCAGCCAAGCAGCTGGTACGGACGGCATTGGTACCTGCTCATCAAGCTAGATACTAAAGGTTAGTCATTTAACCCTAGATCTCAAACGGTATCAAGACCCAACCTTACAGGTCCAAGTGTCCGTTATGCTCGTGCTGAAGCAGGTTGTAAGTCTGATTGTACGGAAACTATACCTAGAGTTACCAAGGTACCCATCAACAAAAGGGTTTTGCATGTAATGCTGTTGCATGTTTACCACTCTCTATTGCTGTAGGATATTCTTGGCAGACCTGCAACTTCAATTCTTGCCTGCAGCTTTATGGGTTACGTCAACCAATTTGGAGGCAATGACTGCAACACTGTATGGAACTAAGGTAATAGGTACAGCGACTGAGCGAAGTCCGAGAGCTTGCGTTCTTTGTTTTCGGGACCCACCCAAATCATCTCATCCACTCACAATTTGAGACACTTCTTAACAACCATGAACGTCTTCCTCAAAGGCCTCGTGTAGGTACACGTTGACAGAATCTATACTTAGGGCCCACTAGGGCTCCCAAATTCTTACTTCGGGTCCCCGGTATCGACCATATCAGTAGGGTTTTAGGGAGTATATGACAATCATATGCTTTGGACCCTCACCTTACCATATCAGTAGGTTTTTAAAAGAGTATAAATCATAATCATATGCTTTGGACCCCCTACCCTGAGGCTCTAAGGACTCATAGTTGGGGCGTTGGGTTATTTTGAGCCTTAGGAGTTAGGCCCAGGGTTGGAGGAATATTGAAATTATAAGGGATTAGGGTTTAGGGCTTAGGGCGCAGGGTTTAAGGGGACTTCTGCACGAAGAATCACGGCAGTGTTCCTAACTCTTTAGATGATGCAGTACATGCTATACCCCTCCTGCCAACCTCGATAAAATCCCTGTATTCTTGCCCTGGTCTCCCTGTGTGTGCATATATGTATATATACATATATATATGTACATATGAGCCATAGTCTAAACTCCTTAAAGTGGGGTTATATAGGGTACTACTATGGGGGTTATTAAAAGGGATACTAGGAGTTTAGAGTATAGCTCATATATCCTTCTAGATCCTTATTCCTGAAACTTACAGCCTAAGACGCATCCCTATGATCCCCACGTGCCCCTACAGTATAGATGTTGATCTCACCAGTTTCCAGAGCAGAGGCCTTGGGCTGCACGGGTGCCAAGCGTGCTGAATTGGGATCGCGCGCCTCCCTGCCTAAGTCAGAAACCCAGACTGTCCAAGTACTCAATAAACCGGTACTTGCGGCTTTGGTACTAGTAATTGTACTACTGGCTTTTAGGTGTTTGGGGAATATCTGATTATTAGTTATGTGGACCCTTAGGGAAAGGTATCTGGTTGTAGGGCTTAGAATTACCAACTGCTGGATTGAGGGTGTGTGGAGTCTAGAGGTTGCCAAACGTTTGGAGTTTCGCTATAGGGCTTCGAGACACCAAGCATTGAAAACAGCTTGTAACCCTAAACCCTAAACCCAAATACTAACTTTTGGCTTTGGAGCCCATCCTACAGTTCAGGTGGAATTTAGGACCCCAAAAGGGGGGTCGATTTTTTAAATCAGGGGCTTCCTGATTAATCTCTTCCTCATATTAATACACCCCCCCCCTAAAAATAAATAATAAATCCGGGACCCCAAAAATTCCTCATGAGCATTTTAAA
>CAJNIZ010005771.1:0-18771 GCA_905231905.1 Symbiodinium pilosum | reverse complement strand
GCAGGGCCGCAGGTGCCGCTGCTGCACGTGCGCGCGCAAGTAAGCGGACGAACTGCGCTGCCTCGCGCGACCAGCGGCCACCTACCTCGACACCGAAAACGACGAGGCGGCATCGGCGTGCCCTTTCGAGTTCTGGGTAGGTGTGGCGGCGCTTGCGCCGGGCGGCTTGGTCGAGGGCTAAAGCTGGCCGGGCATCCGCACCTGCCCGCGGCTCCCCGGTCCTGCCAGCAGGCTGACTATGGTGGCATCAACGGCAAGCTGCGCACCATGCCAGAGCGGCAAACCGTTGCACACGACCTCGATGCGCCTGGCGTCACGGAGGCATCGAGGTTCATGTCGGCCAAACGGACGTTTTGGGCAACACGGGCCCCCGCCTCGCGGCAAACACGGGCCAGCGCCCTCTCAAGCGGGATGGCCGGGCCGGCAACACCCCAGCAGTTGCACAGGCCACACAATGTTCGCCCCAAGGGTCGAGCTGACCGCGGCAATGGCAGCGCCTGGGCGCCAGCGGGAGAGGCAGGCGCAGCCTACGCAGCAGGAGTACCCAGAACTGCGCGGTAGGGATGACGACCTCCTCATGCGTAGGCAATACATTGAGGGCACGTGAGGAATGCGGGCCAGCCTGCGACAGCAGCAGCGCTCGGGACGCGGGTGACAGGTGAGAAAGGTGCGTCTCGAACGCGCGCTCATCGCAGGCAGAGGCCGCATGCCGCTGCCATCCACGCAAGTGGTCGGCGGGCTCATCGCCGCGCGGTGCCTGGGGTGGGGGCCCAGCCAAGCCAGCGGCGGTTTCCCAGGCCGGCCGGAGTCTGCTCGGCCTCAGGGGCGTGCAATGCCTGCAAGATGCGCTGCGCGACCTGAGGCTCTCGGTCACGAACAACAGGGAGCGCGTCGCACCAGGAGGTAAGGGGGTCATTTTGGTCCCCCAAAAAACGGTCATTTTGGTCCCCCCAACCCGGACGCCCCGGACAGCCCGGACATGTCCCTTCCGCACCAGGAGGCCCAATGTGCCGCATGACGATCGGGGGGGTTCACACGCCGCTGTGTCCAAGCACGCCGTGGCCCAACCTTGTTTGGCGCAGCATTCCTGCAACAAGCCCGGACACCGACGGGAATTTGGGTGATGTTGGAATGCCTCCGCGATCTGGCTCGTGCAGCGCTGTGTCAAGCTGCGCGCTTGCCGGGCCACACGTGCTGTGCGCGACCCCGCCCAGGCAGCATGGCCGCGACAATGGGGTGCTGTTCCTGGACGAGATCCCATGGACCACAGACGCAGAGAGGCACATAAGCACGCTCAGACACCTCATCTGACTGAACAAGAGGAAAAACCTCATGTTTACGCAAAACACAGATCTTTTGTATTAGCCGACGCCATACTTCTGATGGCCGTCCTCAAATGTCGACTTAAAAAAAATCTTTGCTGCCGGATACTTGTATGGTAGTTTGGGCACCTCCTTGCTCCATGGACGTCGTGGCACCCCCAGCTCTTCAGTTGAAAGTTGGCTCTCTGGAATATGCAGCGTTTTTGAACATCATGCGGCAGGCTAGCAACGTAACCCATGAGTCACGATTGTCGGTACTGCACAACCGTTGACAACTTGGGACAACATGCACGTTTACGAACCTCATCGTTCGTCACATGACTGATGAATGAATGTGGAATAACGCACTGTGGAGGCCATGCATCACACATGAAACGAGTCAACCATGCGCGACATGGTGGCCGTACTGATGGTGGTGTTTTTCCAAATTATGGCCAGCTCATTCAAATCAGCCGTTGCCATGCCGAGGCAGTGACTCGGTTCATCAGCAATTGAACCGTTGCTTGTCAAAAGTGTGCCCAGGTATGTCAACGAGTCCTTGCAAGCAATCAATGTGCCATCCGGCTTTGGCATCGCAACGCTATCGGGGAGCGGCTGTTGTTTTTTGACGTGGTATCATGTCAAATGCATGGCACCCTTGCGGGATGCCAA
This sequence comes from Symbiodinium pilosum, assembly GCA_905231905.1. Lineage (NCBI taxonomy): Eukaryota > Dinophyceae > Suessiales > Symbiodiniaceae > Symbiodinium > Symbiodinium pilosum. The sequence goes on along the minus strand of CAJNIZ010005771.1, from coordinate 16,798 downwards.
CCTGTTCGGGATGTCGCTGCGAGCATTGGTCGTGGGTGCACATTGGACAACGGCTGTATAAATTTGTTGGATCACGTTGCAGATTCGGGTGGGAAGTCCAAAATTCCGCCAAGGCTCTTGGAATCAAAAGCCTCTGCCCATTCAAGCGACAAGAAGAGTAACCTGCCCGATTCAGTACGCCATTGAACAATGCATCGGCGCACCCCGTTCCCATGCAGAAACTAAATTGCGTTTGCCAAATACGCTCCTCGGCGCCAGCAAAATAGTTGGCCATCATGTCTGCGTGCTTATCGCTGTCCATTTTGTTGCTATTGGTATCATGCAGCAGCAGGCCCTGGAGCTGGCAACGACGTTTACAAAAGGCGACGGATTTCATTCTAACATCCATTCCTCAATTCGTCGTTCAACCATTGCGTGCGACCCTGAACAATAGAGCGCTAGATGTCACCACTTAGCTTACGTTCCTGAACTCGAGCGTTTTCCCTGGTTTCAAGCAAGCTTGGAATGCGATCGCTGATCCAAAGTTTCGCGGCCTTGGTTGAACAAAAGGTAAACATGATGCCGCTGCAGGCTTGCATCATGCACGTGTAGTTTGCATCAGCTGACGAAGCTGTCGCCGTTCCGAATTTGTCGGAAATATCAGGCGGTTGTACAGCGTGTAAAACACATCGCGATGTCTTCTTGTTGGCTTTTGATTCCAGGATTCCAATATGCATGTTTGCCAGGAAAGGCATGCGAAGCCAATGCCATGTCCATGCGTGAGAGAGAATGGGCGGCTTCATGTTTGACTCTTGCTTGTCCGACAGCTGAGCCCCAACTCTGCAGCGGGAACAAGTTTTGCTCTGCAGACGGCATGGCTTGCAGTTCACAGGGTGAAGGCCCTAGTCTTGGCTTGAGCTCCAAGGCGGCGCCAGCAACGTCCGCAGCCTTGCGGCCTTGCAGAGATGCGCCGTTCTCCCTGGCCGTGCACGGTGCTCTGCAAGCTGTCCAATCACAGCTCCGGGATGGCAAAGCTGTTTTTTGCCTTCCTGGACGACATCTACGTCGTTGCTGCACCTGGGCGGGTCCTCCAGCTGTATGAGCACCACGTCGAGGTCGCCCTGTGGGAGCATGCGCGCGTCCGCCTCAACCGCTCCAAAACCAAAGCCTGGAATGCCGCTGGCGAGGAACCGCAGGGCATCCGGGACCTCCAGCCCGAGGGCGGTGATCCGGTATGGGTTGGGGATTGGGCGTTGCCCCAGGATCAGCAGGGTCTCGTCGTGCTGGGCACGCCGCTCGGAACCGATGCCTTTGTGCAGTGCCAGCTCCGCATCAAACGTGCTGCCCAAGACCGGCTCCTGGAGCGCATCCCGCATGTTGACGACCTCCAAGCTTCCCGGTTGCTTTTGCGCCACTGCGCTGCGCCGAGGGCAAACTACTTGCTCCGAGTACTGCCCCCCGCGCTCAGCGAGGAATACGCCGCTGCTCACGACACAGCCGTCGCTCGGTGCCTGGCCCAGCTTCTCGGCTATGCGGACGCCCCGCTGCCGGAAGAGGCCACGAGAGCAGCCCAGCTCGCGGCGCGGCTTGGGGGACTGGGCCTGCGTTGCGCGAGGGCCCACCCGTAGCAGACCCCGGAGGCAGGCCACGTGGTTGGCAGCAACACGCATCGCGGATTCAAAGCCCATTATCGCAAAGGCGAATTGTTGCCAGCGCTGTGCACCACACGCCTTGCGAGCCGGCAATGACGCTCGATCGAGCCGCAGGCCATGCAATTGGCGTTGCGACGCTTGCCGCTGCCGTTTTGCCCCAACCCATTCGGCCCGGGACCCGGCTGCGGACAGCGGGTCGACCCTCTTGAGGACCACGCGCTTGCCTGCCCTCGCACAGGTCTGCTCGCCAGACGGGCAAAAACCGTCGAGCGAGCTTGGGTAAGGGTCGCGCGCGAAGCTGTCGGGCCGGACGGCCAAGTCGTCCCGCAACAGTGGCTGGCTCACACCACGGCGCCCGGCATGCGCCCGGACGACCGACGACGCTTGGACCTTGTGGTGTACGGCGCCACGCCACGCGGAGTCGTGCTGGGGACATCACTTCAGAAAAAGACGTGGTGAATCGATGTTTTGATATGGAACGAATTGACCTCATCGCCACGGGGAAGGCTCGGAAGCATCAGCGGAAATAACGGCGATCACACACACGAAACAATGAATTTTCAACACGTGTGTGCCGCCAAGGCCGCCCGGATTGCGCCGAACGTCGGGACGTTTGAGTGTTGCCGTTGTGAGGAGGGGTCCAGCTTGCAGTCGACGCCACGTTGGTGTCCCCTTTCGACAGACTTGGCCGCCCCCGCTCCCATGCACGCAGATTCCGCGGGGCTGCCCTGCGCTACACGTGCCATGCCAGGGAACGAACGTACCCCGAGTTTCTCCGCGCCCCGCGTTGCCGCCTCGTTGTCCTCGCGCTCTCCGCTATTGTGTGTGGCTCTGGACTTGGTCTTGGCCCGTGCACTGGGACCGCGCAAGATGGTTGCAAAAAAATCCGCTGGGAAGAAAAATGAAACCCGCCGCGACGGCAGCCTCATCCTGCCAATCGCGTAATACGGTCAAGCCTTCACGCCACGTTGTTTCAAGGACAGAGCCAGCGGCAACGGCAGCCGCACAATCTTACAGGACCTGGGCGGCATGCGGTGCGTGTGCGACACCGCGACTGGGCTGGTACAGGAAGGCATGTCACCAGGCACTAGCACAATGCAATGCCTGCTGAAAACACTATGGAAAACTTGCCCGGGATGGCATTGCAGTTTGGGATCTGAAACCTGGCAACAAATTGGCATAAAATCCGGGCTTTTGCCAGGATGTCTGTTCCTTCCGGAGGCTAGCAAAAGTCTGATGTTTGGCAATTTGGAACATTTTTAGCAACGGGGAAATCATCCAAAATGCCGGGCCGCAACTGACGTTGATGCCTGTTGGTGGATGATGCAGCCATGTCTGGAACCTCGTATTGTAAAAGATGTAAAAGTTGCGTGCTCTGTCGACCATGCGAACGTTCATTTGGATGGAGACGTGCCTTGAAGGAATTGCGTTGCAAGTCGGGCCCGCGCACGAAGTTGCTTGCCAATTATAGCTGGCCCACTCCCTCGACGGCCGCAGCAGCAGAAGCAGAGGCGCTGATTCGGTGACCTGGGCATCGACATTCACACCCGAAACATGATCTTGGTCGATTCTCCATAACCGCATGCCCACCTCGCATCACATACGAATGGCTGCGCCCGTGCATCGTGTGCGCTTAACTCGTCGCGGCTGCTGGCAGCAGATCGTCCCACCACATCGGGCGGAGGAACGAAAACACAATTTCGCTTCACTCGCTGGCAGCCCATTTGTGCCGGCACGCTCGCTCAAGGATCAACGGGTGACAGACTTAAATTTCTTGCGTGCTCAAGGTTGCGGATTTGCGGCTCGCAGGAGGGAAACCCAACATGAGGCTGGCAGTGCTATGCTATTTGCGCCTGGACCAAGCGTACGTGAAGGCCTGGCTTGTCTTGACCATGGTCTTGCTCTTGCAACTTCGCCACGCTCCTGTGCTGTATCGCTTGTGCGGACGGTCATGATCGAGTGCCAAAGTGGAGCGCGTCTGGGAGGCAGCAGCAGCCGCCTGAATGACAGGAATCTGGATTTCCTCGTGCTCACGCCCGAAAGCGCCACCCCGCGTTGCAAGTCCTCTGAAATACGCCAGGGTTTTGCACTTGTCCATGTTTCCCGGGCATTGCTGGTTTGTGCTTGCTGCCTGAGCCAGCTGGCGCATGCGCCTGCCAGGAAAAAAGGGGATACTGGGGCGTGTTTGCCGCCGTGCAGCTCGCCAACACGAACACAGAAGTGCTTGTGGCCGATGCGCGCGTGCACAACTTGCAACTTGCCGTTGATGCTACAAACCAAGCGTGATGCAAGTTGTCTCCACGAGCACGTCCCAACTGAAGGCGGAACAGGGTAGGCATTCAGCGGGGCGGGGAAAAAGGTCGGTCCAGGCAGGCAGGGTGAGCTGTTGGCGACGGGCCTTCGGGGGAAAAGCCAGTCGCCAACGGCACGCCCAGCTATGTACAGCACCACGTTACGGCATCCTTGCTGAGCGGGGGCACGGGTCAGGCAGACAGGCGCAGAGCTTGACGGACCCAAGTGAAGGCCCCAAGCACAGACCGCTACCAGTCACAGCCGCCCTCCCCACAGGTGCGGCGCAGACAGGTGATTCATGTCTTGCTGTAGACAGGCGGTTGATGCCGCCGCAAATGGACGCTGCAAACGGACGCACGTCGCACACCGAGTTGGCGCACGCCCAGTGTGGCCGTTTCGTGGTTGTCGGTGTTGAAGAAGCTGCGCGGCTGCTAGCGCACCACCGCTCTGACATTGCAGCGCAAGCGGCGGTTGTCATGCTGCAGGTCAGTTTGTTGGCGGGTCTGCACTGCTCAGCGCGTCTACAGAAGATGGTGCTGGACTTTGACGAGCTGCTGGCGGACGCCTGGAAAGCCCCAGGCGGGGACTTCTCAGTCGCTTTGGCGAGTGCATCGGCTAGCCTCATAAGGCCATACCGCCGCTCGAGGTCCTTTTGACTGGCGTATCTGTCTCACGCCCTGTCAGCACCCTCACCGCTCGGTTTGCAAGACTTGGCGGCGCCATGCGCTTTGGAGATCATCCGGAGTCCGGTGCGGACGATTTTCGCAGTTCAGCTTTTGTTCTTTTTTCACCCCGTTTTGCGTTTGCACTTCTGGGTCTACTGGTCGGCAGGTCCACGAGACGCCCAGTATCCAGCACAACTGAATTTCTGCGACGTTCCCGCCTGCTCCGTAATGCGCTCTCCTTTGCTTTTGCATGTGACCGGTCAACATGCTAATCAGAATCAGTATTTTGACATGTTGTCTGGTTGCAACGAGGGGAATGGACTTGCTCTCCAGCACGGCAGGCAATGGATCTTCTTTTGCTATGCCTTGCGCTGAACTGACTTCTGAGCTGCTGCAGGAACAGGCGCCGTGCCTCCTGAAACAGCACACAATTCACAGCTCTGTCTTTGGTATGAAAACATGCTTCGAAGCAAACTTCTCTGATGTCCAACTTTCCATTAACATCAAGCCACTCGACATGGAGGCTTGGGGCGTCGCTCCCTCCCCCCGCCCTCGCTCCTCCCCCCTCACCCCTCGGGTTGCTCCCTCGTTTTGCTGAGCCTTCGTTTCTTTTCCCTCAAAATCTGAACGGCAAGCAAGTATGAACACACACCGCAGTGATTCAGTTACAACGTTAAGCAGGAGGCATAAAATATAGGGCCTGCCAGTTCCTCGGATTGGAGAATAACAAACCCAGAAGCCATAACCAGACGTTGGTAGCTCATGCAGATTCTGATTCGTGCCGTGCTCAGGCCCCACGCCCACGAGAAGGCACTCGCGGAAGAAATTAAACAACGAGCTGCCTGCTAATGCGCTAGCGCAACACTGCCTTCAGAACCATGGGCAGGGGCTCCGGGCAACAGCCCTGGGATGCTCCATATGCCGCACATGCGTCAGCTGCCGTGGCGGCAGTCCCAGCATCGAGGCCTTCAAATGCGACCAAGTGAACCAAGTCCAACATGTCCAAGCCATGACGGAGGCCTCGTATGCGGTGAACGAGGTGGAGAGCCACCTGTAAAATACAAACAGCCCAACAATGCGAGTCTACTATAAGCTACCATAATGTACTATAATCTATCATGTAATATACCATTATCTATTCTACCGTGATCTACTGGAATATCTAGCCCTAACAAATTCACCATCCAACCCCAACATACTATAGTAGGGGTCAGCTTGACGTTGTTTGCCTCCCAACTACGAGCCCGTGCCGCAGCAGCAACGGCCGCGCTGGCCGCCGGCAAGGTCAGGCCAAGTCCTGAGCCGTGGTATAGGGTTGATATATTGGGGTTATACTGGGATTGTATAACTATATCATATGGTATATACTGGGGCTATACTGGGGTTATATTACTATATTATGGGGTATATATTGGGGCTATACTGGGATTATATTACTATATTATAGGGTATATAGGGTATAGATTGGGATCATATTGGATCAAAAGGCGGTATTCGGCTTAGGGATAATTCGGGATAATGGAAAAGACAATGGAAGCTACTATAGTTTTTTGGGGGTATATTATAGTAGCTTCCATGTTCTTTCCATTATCCCTGTATAACCCCTATATATACCCCATTAAAGTTTCCATGCTCTTCTCCATTATCCTGGTGATGAAAATCAGCTGCTGTAGCATCCTCGAAGCTCGCCGCTCGCATAGAGCCAAACTGCCCAGCGCCATTGCTGGGCTTCAGCGCAGGCGCTAGTGGCCTTCGCAGGATGCTGTTATGAGCGGACAGTACTTCTCAATGCCTGTTTAGGCCGCCCACTGCAGCATAGCTGACCGCATCTGGTGCAGGGCCATGGCTATCCAGCGCGTGAAGAATGGAGAGTGCCTCACCCCACCAAACAGATGTTCAGGTCACAACAAACTTTAAGCTCAGGTCGGTTCTCTTTGCCACTGAAGTCCTTTCTCGCAGGCCTCAGCTCCATCGCTGAGCCATACGAAGCAAGCAACTGCTGAGACCCCTACACTGATCACCGCGTTGCACAGGATCAGGTCTGGCCGAATCTCCTGGAGCAAAATCTTCGAAGCCTGACTCTTTTGCAGCGCAAAACGCAACTGTCCTGGCTTCCAGAACAAGAGGGCCATCCAAGCTCCTTAGCTGTGGATCTGCACTTTGGGTACATATTGGGGTAATATTGGGATAATGGAGAAGAAAATGGAAACTACCATAACGGGTTATATAGGGATTATATGGTATATATTGGGGGCTTCTTGGAGTATTTTGCGTTCTGCGGTCTGTGAGGTTTTCTTTCTAAAGCTGAATACAAGTTTCGGAACCACAGAGGTCACCCTGGGCTCCAAAAACTATTGGAAACTTTGAGCAAGGGACGGCAAGGAGCACCAGAGCACGTTGCCACTGAAGTCCTTTCTCCAGTGCACCTGATTCTTTGCAAACTGACGGCGCATCACGACCTACTTGAAGACTCCAAATGTTCAAAGTTCAATCAGGCAACTGATGAGGGAGCTGTACGAAACCAAGTCCGCCTTTAGCCTGCAGCATTCAATTCAGCTAGTTGAACCAGCATATTGCCACACCCGGCTTCTGATCAGCAAAGCAGCCGATCGTCTCTCAGCATGTCGAAAATGGTGAGTGCCTGCAAGGCTCATAGACTCGTCACAAAAACAACCGACAGCGACTGGCATGTCGAAAACACAATGCTGGCCACATCTTGCTGTGACGGAAAAGATAGCGAAATTTGAAGGATAGAGAAACTGCCAGCAGAGACTTCAGCCAAAATGTAAGCTTTCGGAACTGACCTTAAACCCAAGCACTGAGTACGCAACCAGGTCCCAACGGGAACAGGAGCAAGCACTGATGGCCGCGTTGAAGCTTGTGGCGGTGGGTGACCCATGACTCCTGCTATCGGCAGCAATCGTAAACAAATGACTGGATGGTGAGCACAAGCGCGGCATCCTTAAGGCTGCAAATACCAGGAGGGCCTGGGAACCAGCTTGGAGCAGCAGAGCCACAGAGACCACATTTCCCAAGCACCTTTTTCAAATCCACGCGAGCCTGCTCCCAAGCACTCGCCTTCTCGCAGGCACTAATCGCAGCGTTGTGCGTGATGGTGTCGGGCCTTCAAACAAAAACTTGAATCACAGCAGTATGTGCATGATTGTATTTGGCCAAGAAACATGATGTCCAAGCGCGGGAGATGCTGCAGAAGCCAGACGCCCAGCTGCCATGGGCCACTGTCACGTTCAAAACAAATATGGATGTGGACCAGCTTCTGCAAGCAACTTTTGAAGGGCGCACCCTCGGTCACCGCCAGCGGCTCCAGCGCATGCCTGCGTGAATAACAGCTAAACTTGATAAGAATCCAACGTGGCATCACTCACACTCGCCAATCTTTGCTGAATTGTGTAGGGACCAGGTGGCCTTTTCGCATGCGGAGCTGACGGCATTGAAAAAAACCAGGCTTGGGAGGATGCCTTGCCTGCAGCATCATAGCAACAGTAATTGTAGTAGCAGCCCTTTAGTAATAGTAATGCCGCTCAGCAATTCAGCCCACCACCTACCTCCGCAGATCAACCACCAAACCAAGGGCTGCCAACCAATTGCCAGCAGCCTTCTCACAAGCAGTTGCCTGGCAAACCCAATCCAAGCAGTGCACTGCTCCATCGATGTGTCCCCGACATCAATCCACACAAACTAGGCAGCGGAACCACAGCTCCAAAACTGTAGGCATTTGGTTCCAAATCACCTTGGACAAGCCATTCCTTCGCAAGGTCTTGCAGAAGGTCACCTGATCGCAGCCAAGGAACGTCGCTTCAAAGCCTCGTTTGCATCCATGCGTGTTGGCTGCTCGGAGTCAATCAGCTCTTAGGTTCCGTCGCACAAGCTTTGCACAGCATCTGCCCAGCAGTTTCCCTTTTCACCTAACACAGCCACAAATTAGTCTACCAGCTGGCTGCAGCCCACTGTTCTGAATTCAAGCCCGTGTATGCGGCAGAATTCCGAGATGCCAACGTGCAGTTACGGCCGCAGTAGCACTGATGACGCTGGGCCTCATTCAGAATAGCCATGACAGACCCAGCAGGGCGGCAACACTTGATGGGCGACACCAAGCTTGCTGCTCAATTCCATTATTCAGGATGAAGTCCCCAATCTCCAATGCTCTGGGCCATTTGGACACCCTGTCACCCGGCAGAATCAGCCAGAAGCATTCTGATTGCAAACATTCCAGACCTCGTACAAGCGGAAATTGCCACACCATATGTGACGACATTCGGCCTTGGCAGACGAAGCATGTCACAAACTGTCAAATGGGCCATTCTAAGAGCACCAAAAATCTGGGTCAAAGACTCCAGGCCTGACAGGGATCAATTTGGGGTTTAGGGATTTGGGGAGTCGGATTGGCTTATAGGGTTGAGGGTCTAGATCTGGGGGTACGCAGATATGATATTGACACCAATCACAAGTTAGCACTACCTTTTCCCAGCATGAATGAGCAAATTGTACCAGCCTATTTCTCACACAACGTTTGCGCCACTTCGTTGATCGGCTTATGGGGTTGAGGGTCTAGATCTGGGGGCAAGCAGATATGATATTAACAACAGTCACAAAATAGTACTACCTTTGCCCAGCTTGAACACCAAACTTTCGCTCCCCCACATACGAACTAGGTACCAAGATCATGTCAAAAGTGAGTGGGTAAAAGCTTCGTGGGCTGAAGACTAAAAGTTGTTGGCGCGGCATCAAGAAGAACATGGGTGCATAACTGCGCATGGTTGTAAATTGTTGCGCCGTTCGATGCTGTCATTCAAAAGGATTTTCACCGCTCCCTTGAAGCCTTATAGTCCCCTTTAAGTAGATAGAATATGAGGTATATGGGGATCTTATTATAATATACCTAAAAGCAATATTCTATCTGCCTCAGGGGGCCTATAGCCCGCATACCCAGCAATCTGGCCCTGCCCATTCTGGGCTAACGATACCATCTTCGGGGTCGGGGTGCATTGGGTTCTACACGTTAGGCAGCGCGATAACCTTTCCTGTGCACTTGTGCTGAATTAGCGGTAGCCGTCAGTCAATTGAGTCGAATTGGCCGAGGGTGAAAACTAAATTGCATGTCACCTTCCGTTTTACTTTCCATCGCATCCTCCCTTATTCTCACAAAACAAGCGCCTACATCATTGGAATCCCCATGACCCCTACAACACCAGTCTTCATGCCTTTTCCATTTGATTCTACGTTATAAACATTCTTGTACAGCCCCTAAACCATAAACAAGTATACTCATTTTCACATAACTTCCGATTGGCAAGGAATGTGCTTGAAGGCCAGGCCTCTCGCGAGTACCTCATCAGATCACGCCGTCTCAGAATATCTGAACATTTCCACAAGCGGAGGTCGTGCTAATACCAAATCATACCAAATCCGCCAAAAAATGAAACCGCAAGTTTGCGCTTCTCCAGCTGAATGAAAATGCAACAAAGCACCGTCCATGAATCCCTGGAGCGGCGCACATCCTGGAATCCTTGCAGGACTTGCTCCCAGCATGATGACTTCCCAAGATTGGCCAAATGGCCCGTCGCCCTGCACGAGGCGAAGGATCGTGCTCAATGCCATCACATCTGCTGGGCAATAAGATAATGAGGCGAGGGCCGTTTCAAATCGGCATCATGCTCCGCCCACCGGGAAAACATGAAACGGAGTGCATTGCCATGTTTGGACGATGACCCACTGGCTACGAAAACTGCAAAGAAAAGCACAGGTAGCGTCGACTACATCTGGCACGCTTGGGAAATTGCCCTTTTCAGAAATGCAAAGCATGTGCGCCATGTTGTTAAACTATCCCCCTCATTGTTTTTTCAACATTGCACCAGACAAATGTTTCGGCCTTGTGCCACCGAGCCGACAACATCAAGAGGGCAATGGCCGTGTGCAACATGCGAAGCCCCGATGTTCCTCACACAAACCTTGATGCAATAGATTTCAAAAACACGATGCGCCACCATTGTTGCATGTTGAAACAAACGCCCTCATATTTCAACTGAACACGCCCAACTGCAAACGACAAAATTCTACTTACCTTCCAAAACAAAGTATCTGTTGGAAACCACTTCTGGACGATGCGCACCCAATCAGGCACCAACAACACGTGGCCTTACAATTCCAAGTTTCTATTTGGTCTACCGGCTGAAGCTGGACTTTCATCAGATCCTTAATAAACATACAAAGCCGAATGTAATAGCACTTATGTAGCTACTACAACGCCTTTACATGTCGCATCCGAAATTCCTTGGCTCTGCAACATCACGGTAACAATTGCGCAAAAAATCCAACAAAGGCTGAAAGTTGAATCTGCGCTACTATCATGTTTTTCAAGCTTCAAAAAACCCAATACATTACATGACCCCAGACACCGGAAGTATATCTTTTCAACAGGCTCTTATATCTGTAGTCTAGTGGAGCTTGCACGGAGTCCATGAAAGCTTTGGATAGGGTCACCCACCGACTGGACGTGTCGATCCCAAGTGCACGTGTCTTGTAATCCTACCCCATGTGTCGAGGCAGTTACCAAAGCCATCCGAGCAATCCATGATGTCGCCGATCTCCAAAAAACTTGCGAGATTGCTTATGAGCTTCGGATGTCAACAACAGATCACCGTCTTGCGCCATAAAACGAAGGCTAAATGACGTGGCATTGTTTTGATGCACTTTGTTGGTACCTTGTTGGCATTTCGTGATTTCATTGTCCATCAGCTCGGATTCACCAAAACTGGTTGCTTAGTTTACTGTAGTCCAATCAGGAAACAAATCTTAAAGGTCAAGAACTTCAGGCTGAGCAGGACATGAAATATTGACAAGGCGATGTCGTGCTTTCTCTGTTGCACACCCAAGTGTGGCATGATACAATGGTAAGATATACACCATTGAACAACACAAATACATATAGATAGCGATCTGACTAATCACGTGCCAAAAAAAGGGTCACAATCCAGCGTAATCAAAATGAGCGACCAGCACGAAATAATCGATTAGAAACATCGCCAAGTAACTGCTACCGACAAACTACAATAACAGAACTTTCGGCGTCACTTTCCAATGTTCATGAAAATGCCTCCTTCAATGTATTTCAGCGGCGGTTTACGAAGTTCGGGGCCCGTCCTCTTTTCCCGGATGGTCCGCAGAAGGTTTCCTGTTCTAAGTGCTGGAGCACAGGTCCCAAGAAGTGACCAAAAACCGTTGCATTTTGAATCCGCAAGCTTGAGCAAGAATCCACAGGCGCTCACAAGCACGTTCGAATTTGTTCGTGTGTGTCGCGGCCTGGCTAGACCCCCCAAGGTCGCAATTTTTGGACGCTCATTTCTAGTCACGCGGATGCCACCTGGTAGCTGAATCGTTTTTGGACCCTTGTGTCATCATCGCGTGTCAACAAAATCAAAAATAAATCACACAGATGGGGCCCGGGGGGTAGCCACCTCGTAGCTGTTATCGTTTTTGGGCCCGCGTGTCTTCATCCCGCATGTCAAATGGGCTCTGCGGTTGCTTTTGGACATTCCTAGTGTCTGGAATGGAAAGTAGAGCGAAAAATGTGTTTGACGGAATGGAAAATGGATTTTGTAGTTCCTTGCCATCCATCACAGTTTTTCTCAGGCGACTTACTTTCTAAATATATCTATATACATGTGTATATCCATCTTTCCATGTTTAGTCCCCAAATATGGGTATAGCAAGGGGCTGACTCACTCGAATGTGGAAATCACAGGCACACGTAAGCCCACAACAAAGCCTTTAGCATGGACAAGCCGCGCGTCACGGGGAAAACAAGTATCCACATTTTCTGGGCACTCCTCCGTTGAAAGTGGAGTATGCTGCAGCCATCTCCCAACTACGTTAAGTGTTCCACTGAAAGTGAATAAGGAGATGCCAGTGGTCAAATTGTTTTAGACTAGCTCGCCAAAGACAAAACAATTACGAAGCAGCTAGGCTTCTCTACAACGTATGGGCCCAGAAAATCAAACTCTTTCCCCCTGGAAGTCTGGTCCGCAACATTACTCGTCCTGGGCACGCGATGGAACCACGGCATGCGCTGGTTTGCTTGATCGGCCGCTTCTAAGCGCAGGAGGAGCTGCCTCCACGACGTGTCTATGGAAGAACCATTGATGGCAGCACAGAAGGTCCCCGAATGATGACAAAGAGGAAACATCGGTTGCTGGCCAAGTATCTGGACGAAGTGATCCGTACAAGGACAACTGCGTAAAGCCCGGTCTGTCCTATGACGTGTTGTCTTCCCGCAGCGCATGCGTTTACTGACCCCTCCGGCCTTGCTGTGGCGTGAAAGGAGTCATCCCGAGGTTCGCACGCCAAGTCGGAGAACACAAGAACAAACCTGCTTGGAACGGATGCGTTGGTCAACCTTGGCTTGCCTGTAAGCAACCTTGCCCTCAGCACGGCGATGACCTGGATCCAAAAATCCTGAGATTTGACCGTCTGCCGTTTGCACACTCAAAGGGTCTGATGTCCACTAGGGCGAGTCTGCCTGTCCAGCCTAAGAGTTGCGACTCCGCAAGTTGGAGTCACCCCAAGAGCGACAGCAGCTCACCCGGGCGGGGGTGCAGCATCCCCGTTCGCAAAGCATTAGAAGCATTTGGCAGTTGTTGACGAGGATGCATTATTAGGCGTGACATGGGCTCATGTTTACAAAAAGCAGGAGGTTGCGGGTGCCGCCCAATCCACTGAGGAATGTGGCAATTGTTGATGAAACCTAATTATTATTCATTCAATATTTGAACGCTTCCAAATCACCACAGAAACAAAAAACTTCCATCAAATATAAACTCAATCAATCAAATGAATATTTTTACAATCGGGAAAGGTCCTCGCAAAGCAAACATCCACGACGGTGGGGTCAGGCGCATACACGGTCGTGAGATGTATAGTGAATTAAGGTCCCGCATGATAGAGGCGAAAAATTCAACCTCCAGAATCTCCACGCTAAGGCGACAGATTCAACCTCAAAGGTAGGCCGGGTGGGACAAGATTTTCTACGCACTCACCAAATTGACTGGGAACGTTCTACAGCAGGCAAACATGGAAAATAAGACGCTCAACATGCATGTCCACGCTAAAAATGGAAGCTCAACTTCAAAATGTGTGGGAAAACAAAAGCAAGCTACTTTCTTCAAAGAAGACACTTCAAATAAATCATGAATGAAGTCCCATCCACTTTTCCGACTTGTTTTTCAGTGGAGTGGTGACTTATTCAGTTCTGCGTGGTTGCACTGCTCCTGTCCAATACTTAGCACTACAAGCAGGCTACAGCTAAAAGGCGGCGCACTTCTTTTACCTGGGTTGCTCTGAGTGTGCAGTTTGCAGAGGGCTTGGAGGCAGGAAGGCTTCAAGCTTCTCTGCCCGTCCATTACGCCCCCTGGTGAAAAGGCTAACGTTGATAAACAGAAAATTCTGGGCCAAACTAAGGTTTGGGCTTGGTGAAAAAGCTGCAAAGAACCTAGCTCAGCGGGCTAGGGCTGACCTGAGCAAGGTCAGGCTTTGTGAGAGTTGACAGTGCAGCGCACTGCGGCCCCAGCGGGGGCTACGTGTAGCAGGCTAGCGCGCCTGAGCACCAGTGGCCAGCAGGCTTTGGCGGTGCAAGCTGAAACGACAGCTGAGGAGGCAACAGTGGTGTTCCTTAGGATTCCTGCAGACAGCAGTAGTGGTCAAGCCACCGGCCGGCCTTCATGCGCCAGCCTCTGCCAGAATCGCCAAGGCGGGCAGCGTAGGGTGAGACGCAAATCAGACATAAGCTCACATGGGTCAGAGTCGCAGACCCAAGCCTCCGAGATCTCTCTTACCAAGGGCAGCAAGGAAGCCCTGGCTTCTCTCTTGCGTGCAAGCCACTCCGATTAAGCCCTTAGCAGATCCCTACCTCCTCCATTGCGTGTCGGCCGCAGACGCAATGGCAGAGTTTTTTGCCATGCCGGGGTCGATAAGCTCTTCTCAACAGCCTACCCTCTCAGCCTTTTTCTCAGGTTGGTAGCCTCCTGGTCGCACGCACACACTCAGTGGCACTCAGTCTCCCATGTTTCAGGGAAGAAAAACGTATGGGCGGCTGAGCTGGGCAGCGACAACTCGACGGACTTGCTTCTTGCGCGGTCTCGCGCTTTTGCGTAGCACTTCCAGACCTCAGCCATCCGGAAGCCCTCATTTTGCATCCTTTCCATGCCAGATGGAGGGAGAATTTTGTGCAAGCACTGCGTGGCCAAAACAGCTTCAGAGTTCAGCCTCAAGAACCCTGCTTGCTGCGTTTTTCAGATAGCGCGCAGCCTCTGCCTCAGCCTTGCAGCAAGCAGAAGTTAGCAGCCCGCGCCTGTCAGGGAGGAAACTTAGGCAAGCCTCTCACACAAGCGAGAACACCAGCCTGAGCCTCAGCTCTGTTTTACCGCAGGCGCAACTGCGCAACCCTCACGTGGAGGGGGAACACGGGGAAGGGCCGCAACCTCCCGCAGGGACAGAGTTGCTCCGAGTCACTCAAGTGGGGGCGTATGGATGGGCAGAGAAGCTTGATTCCTGCCTCCAAGCCTTCTGCAAACTGCACACTCAGAGCAACCCAGGTAAAAGAAGCACGCCACCTTTTTAGCTGTAGCCTGCCTGTAGCGCTCAGTATTGGACAGGAGCAGTGCAATGTGTCGTGAATCATGCCGCACCGCTGCCACTACTGCCTCTAGGCCAAGACTGTTCGCACTAGAAGCCTTATGTAGATCGCTTTCTACGTAACACAAAATTTCAACCCGCCCTCCCGAAGCCTTTGGCGGTAGTGCGCAAGCTCCAAGACCTTGCATCCAGCCAGCCTCAACATACTTTCAGTTTCACAAGCCTTGCAGCTTCCTAGTCCTGCTGGTCAAGGAGCGCAAGCAAGACCAGGGACTGCTGCTATTCGAGTATGCCGGCATGCTTTACGGCTGCGAAGTGCGCCACTTTGGAGCCCGATTCTCCGCGCACTGGTGCCTCAGACTGTTGTCTCCCAGCCTTAAAAAGCCAGACTTTATGTGGATGATGACCTTCTAGCCAACCTCCTGCGCAGCTCAGAGGACGCTAGGACCACCAGCGGTGGCCTGGAAGACACCGTCTTTCTGAACATCCCGACGAATGGTCTGTTGACCCTGCTGGGAAAGCTGACCGGGCCACTATGGAATCGGATCGGAGGGCACACTGGTGGCTTGACGTACGTTTGGGAAGCTCTGCAGTGTGACCTGCGTCAGAAGAGGAAAGTCCTCCCTCGTGGCCTGCACCTTCTGCATTACAAGACACAACTCGTTTGGTGGAGCTTGGTGGGCAGCGAGCAAATCTGCCCCCCAACTGCATCTACTACTACCGCAGAGGGGGCAACCATTCCCATAGTTGCGTTCACATGCCTTCTGAAAAAGCTCCACCGACCATGATGTAGTCATTGGTTGTTGCCAGGGACCTTGAGTCTCCGTACACGGAGCGCCAGGCCTCCTGAAACATGGTGACTGACACTGGCTTCCCGTGAGATAAACCTCTTGAATCATGTCCGTATTGTGGGTGACCATGCTACACGCAAGCTTCTTCTCCTTGTTATGGAGTGTCAGCGGGGGTCATTTTTCGGGCGCACAGCTCCCTTCAAGGATCACATCATCACCCTGCTGCCCTGTCCTAGACGCGGCCGCAGCTTTTGCTTCTTTCAGCTTGCGGTGCATGCTTGGGTCGTTTGGAGCAGGTGCCGGCAGGGGCCGTTCACAGTTCAAGTACCCAAAATAAGGGCTAAGTGCCCACATGTTCTTATCTCAGCTTGCAGCTGAGCCAGTTGTGTTGGAAGCCTGGATTTGGCCGAAAAAGGTTTTTTTGCTCGGATGGGCCCTTCTCTTAATTCCGTAGAGTCGGTATCCTCAACGCAGATTTAATGGTTAACGAAGAATGTGGAACGCAAGACACTTATTAAAAGATAACAGCCAGTAGTCAGAGCGGTGAAGCGTGTCTGTGGTGGAGTTTCGAAAGGATATGAACATTCCACACAACTCGCAACGCGTCGTGACTCGCTATCGCAAGCCTTGCAATTGAATGCTTGAGTTGTACCTGTGCTATGCCAGCACCAAAGCAGAACTCCGATCTCGAATAACATAAGAAAGACGGTACATACGAAATCATAACCATTCCATCCACAACTACTGAAGTTCTAAACATTTTGATCTCTAG
>CAJNIZ010005770.1:1152-18771 GCA_905231905.1 Symbiodinium pilosum | reverse complement strand
ATTTCTCTCCACATGCGGGGGCTGGAGTTAGCGGCTTGACTGAAACAAAACGGCTTCACATGTGGTCTCAAGCCACCCCCTGCCGCGGCAGCGTACACTCCCCAGGAAGGCAGAGAAGACCCCCACCCCCCGAGGGAGCCGCGCCTGGCAGCGCCCGCAAAGGGGAACGCGGCGGATGACTTGAGCCAAAATGGCTACGCTGGGTCTCTCTCTCTCTCACTCTCTCGCGCTCTCTCACTCTCGCCCTTTGCCGGGGTCAGAACCGGGATACCGTCTGTGGCAAGGACAGGGCCATCGATGCTCCCAAGCATGATATGGCAGTTTCCTAAAATAGGGGGACCCCAATATAGACCCTACTATGCTAGAGTCCTCACTATAGGGATCCCAAAAAGGGTACCCCTGATTTTGGGAAACTCGCATCTGGATTACATAGAGTAGCACTTGCCGACTGAGATATCAATCCCTCAACCTCTTTGAAGCCCCTCATGACCTGCTCTCCTAGGACCTTAAACGACTAGGAGTAGGTAGAGGTAGGGTTTGCTTAAATGAGACTTTCTCACAATTAGGTTACCCTAGAAACCCTGGAATTCTATTTGGGATTGGAAGGGGAGAATTTGGGGGTCCCTACTGAGGATTCTATAGGAATCCCTAACCCAAACCCTACACCCTAAACCCTACACCAAAACACCCTAAACCAAGTCGGGGCCTGAATGAGATGCAGGCGCTTGCCGTAGGTCTGCTTAACATACCGGAAAGCACCCCCCACATACCTGAGCTTGGAGAGGTCCAAGGCTTGGGGGTAGGGTTTATGGTTTAAAGGCTTAAGGTTTAAAGGTTGAGAGTGTAAGGGTTTGAGAGTTTAATTGCCCGATCCCTATGAAGGATGAAAAGCAAACAGCCCATATCAAAACAGCTGGCAGGCAGCACTGCTTTTGAGAATAGACAGCAACAACTGGAAGATGCAGAAGGACCTTTGCGACGCGTGCCGCGCATGCAGGTATGACGCTGTGCACTCAAAACCAGCATGCAAAATCTTTGAACCTCTGAAAGCGTCAGACATACCTTCAAAAAGGTGCATGTATCTCTGAATGGTTTGACAAAGAACCTCCCTGAAACTAGACCTTCGTCCTTTTACAGCAAATACCGACCAGTCTAGACCCATGTTAAATAAACCCCCTCCCCTTTTATGTAGATTATAATTAAAGCTCTAAAACGGAGAGGGTTGATTAATTAGTTGTCTACATTACTTGTTTCCTAGCCCATACGACCCTAAACCCTAAACCCTCAACCCTAAACCCTAAACCCTAAACAGTCAGAACTGGCTACATCTCTGCGGCTGAGATGCAGGAGGATTTGCCGCCAAACAGAACCAGCACCCGGTGGGAGCTCCTGGGGGAGGTTTGGGGTTTAGGGTTTGGGGTTCAGGATTTAGGGTTTAGGGTTTAGAGTGTAGGGTTTAGGGTTCAGGGTTTAGGGTTTAGCTTAGGTTTAAGGTTTTAGGGTGTCGGGTTTAGGGTTTAGGATTCTGATTTTTACGGCTTAGGGGCCTCTGTTGAACCTTGGCAGGGCTCCATGGCTGTTCGGCCAGAACCCCAGAGTTGACCTTCCTTATAGAACATTGAAGCTTCCATTTGATTTTCCTTTATCCATATATTACCCCAAAACTAGGTTGTAGTAGCTTCCATTTTCTTTTCCATGATCCCTATATTACCCCAATATACGATATTCTCTTTTCCATTGTTACAGGTCAGCTTCGTTCACACGTCCCTCAGATTCAAACTCTGCTAGCATCTGGGAGTTTAAGGTTTCCGGGGTCAAATCCCAGCATTTTGCTAGTTGATTGCAAGCTTGTGGGAGCTTAGGCTTCTTGTCCAAGCAAAATGATAGTACAAAATGATAGTAGGGGCTGCGACGACTTCTAGTGTAAACGGGTCTTCGAACAAGCTGCATCGTCAGAGAACTTGAAGACCTTAAGCCGCACTGACCACTGCTCGAACCTGTAAACCATGACCCTAAACTCGAACCTCTAAATCCACACCCACGGCCTATGGAGTTTGCGGCATCTACTGCATGAAGTGTAAAGCCATTGGATGCGGTTTCAAAATAGTGCTGGCAACAAAAAGCCCAGCGTATGCACCACCATGTAAACTTCAGACCGCAGAGCCCACTTCAAAAACCTTGAACCTCAAAATTCCGAGGCCCCATGCTGCCAAGAAGCTAAGCAGGTGTTTGATAACCCCGAAACGCTCATTCCCAATCCCGACATGATACCTGCCCTCCATCTTAAGGTCTCACCCCGACATCCCATCCCCGTCATTCTTCAACAACCCTGTGAGAAGCCTCGGGCACATTCTGTGTCAACACCTCGAGGAATGTATCCTGAGCAAAAGGCGTAAGGATCAAAGTCGTTGGAGACAGTGTCTTTGTGGAGACCCCTCAGGCGTTGGGTTTAAGGCATACCTGGACATGTAGTAGTTTCCATTCCATTTTCCATTATCCCTGGACACTTACCCCTGCAAATACATGAAGGCCTTGAACTCCATAGACCTCAACCAAAAAGAGAATCTTGCAGACAGAACCAGAAAAGAGAGAACATGAACAATCGCTTGAGATCCTAAATCCTGAACCAATCTCAGCTTGAAGCAATGCTATCTGAGCTACTGTCTAAACTCCTAGTATCCCCCTAAATAACCCCTATACTAGTCCCCTGTATAATCCCCTATATAACCCCCTTTAAGGAGTTTAGACTATGGTACATCTGAGGAGCCGTGACTAATCCAGCCCTGGCCTGCGTGACTTCGTAGGCAAGATGCCTCAGGGTCTAGGTTTAGGGTTTAGGGTTTAGGGTTTAGGGTGTTTCAGGCGAGTGTAAGACTTGTCTTACATGGGCATGATCCTTGGAGGTTTGCTTTAGGGACTCTAGGACATGGCTTGAAAATTTTGGTGTCTAGGTTTCAGGAGCTGGGGGTTGGGTGTTGAGGGTTTTGATGCAGACCGCGGTCTACCTGAACGTTTATACGTGTATATATCCCCAAAGAAGAACTCATTGCAAGGACCCATGAAGAAACCCTCCCCCAAGAGCCTCGCACTTAATCAGGGTCTTCTTTCTAGAAGGCCCCATTGGGGGTTTAGGGTTTAGGGTTTGGGATGGCAGGCCCATATTCGGAGACCTGAGGAAAGCTTGGGAAGATCTGCTACTGAAGGTCAGAGGAGCAGTCTGGGATTCAGGGTCAAGGGGACTGGTTTTTGGTTTGAATTCGGATTAGGGGTTTTGAGCTGCAGGGCTTGGTCCGTCACATCCGATTTGGCTGCAACCAAGTCACTTGAAAGCTAGCGTTTCCTGGGCTGTGGGAGTCTGGGGGGTCACTTCGGATGAGGCTGTATGGTTTGAGACCTAGGCCGCCCTCAAGAAGAGGAAGCTCACTGCCTGCCGAACTGGCTTCATGACGTGTGGTCAGAGGTCCAAAGGCCGTTCTCCGGAGCATAAAAAACTGCGAGGAAACCAACCCTGTTGGGGGTTCAGGGTCCTCATTGCAAACAACCCTCAACACCACACGAGGACGGTTCAACGACAACCTTTAAACTCGGAACCCGGCACCTCCGACTCTACGCTAAATAATTAAGCAGGAGATAAACGCAAAGCCCAACAGTGGCAACAACAATGCAGCTGCAGAGATTCATGGACCTTAGAGTCTTTTTAGGTCTCTGTAAGTTTCGACTGTCCGGATGTGAATGGTAACCGCATGTGTCCTTAAATCGAGTGCCTACGCCCAACATGGTGGCCTCGTCTTGCTTACCCAGACACTGTAAAGGTCATCAGGTCCTCGGCACTGTCCGCCTTCTCCACAATGACACGGAAACCATTGAACAGCCGCAGGGACATCACGGCCCGAGGCGTGGAGAAGAGATCCTGGCCGAGCTTAGGGCTTCGGCCGACTAAAGGGTTTTCGGTTTAGGCTTGAAGGATTAGATGAAGCCCTCAACAGGGAATTCAAGGAAGATGGTAGGATCCTACCTTATGAGGAGACTTTTCTCAATGGCCAACATGCAAGGAAAATGTTGTAGCAGGTTTTGAATGCTTGTAGACGGGAACATGCTCATGATGTTTTAATTTGTGTAACTGGCCAGAATATCACGCCACAAAAGCCCTAAGTAGAGAGACATGTGAAAACTAGCAGGCCAGCCCAGAAATGGTCTGGGAGAGCTTCGAAAGCAGCTGAAAAGCCACTGCACCAAACTGGTTTTGGACAACCTAACCAGAAACTCTCGCTCAAGACTTCTGGTGAAAATGTTCGGGTCAAAACTGATGTTAATTTTTTAGGGGGGCACCCAAACCCTATACAATTTCTATAAACCTTACACCCTAAACCCTAAACCCTGAACGCAAACACAAGGAAGGAAGCCCCACCTTGATAACGGCCAGGGAGGATGTGAGTCCAACATACCTTGAATCCAAAGGCTTTAGGGTTTAGGGTTTTAGGGTTTAGGGGCTTGTGGGGTTTAGGGTTTTTAGGATTGGCTTGCAGTTTAGAAGCTTTCGGGGTTTTAGGGCGTAGGGTTGCGGGATCTCGGATCCAAGGTTCAAACTATTGATGGAGAAGGTCGGCACCAGAAAAGCCTAAAGTTGTGCAATCCTAGGATTGGGGGAAAAGGGTCTTTGGCTTTGGGCTCAGGGGCTCTTGCGGTTAGGTTTAGGGAGTAGGGTTTAGGGCTTGCAAGGTCGGTAGGGGGCTCAAGCATCGAGGGTCTAGGAATGGGGCTCGACGGTCTCTGGCAGGTGTATCACCATTGGATCTCGGCTTCATGACGTGGAGAAGTGATGGCTCAAACTCTGAGACATCCACTGTAGCGGCTCTAGACCTAGGAACTCCAGCTTTATTTCACCTCGGCGCACCTTTTTCTGGGGATTCCAGTTTTCCATTCAGGGTATAGGACATCGAGACGATACAAGAGCATGAGCATAAGTCCTGTTCGCAAAGAACTTTCGCGGACGCGAGGTATCATGGCCGCAAATGAATGCCCCCAACATTCCGGCACCAAGGGAACGATGCCGGAAAGAGGTACAACACGCTCTCAGAACGTGTAATCTTTTCGCCCTTCCAACACACCCCCTCACTCCCTGTTGACTAGATGAGCATATAAGGAGGCTGGGGGGGGGTTTTCGCATTAGAAGGACTAGCCAGATTCTTAAACTCTGCCGGGCCAAGCTGGCGCCAAGATCCTCAAACCTTTGAGCCCTGCAGTCCCTAAGGGTTTAGGGTTTAGGGTATAGGGTTTAGGGTTTAGGGTATAGGGTTTAGGGTTTAGGGTCTCTAAAGCTCAAGTTCTCTTGTACAGTCCAGCGAAGCTTCTGGGAGTCCCAATTAAGAAATGGTTCCTGAGCACAAAGCCCCTTGCCCTCAAAACCAAAGTCCTAACACCTGAAGCCAAGATCTTAAACCCTTAACCCTAGGACAAAAAAGACTTTCAGCCCTAGACCCCAAATCCTACGCCCCATGCTCCAAAACCAACGTTAAATAACCTTAAACTCTAAACCATAAATCCTAAATCCTAGACCCAAAATCCTGAACCCTAAACCCTAAATCCTAAGCCCAAAGCCCTCCTAAAGCACCAAGTTTCAGAATGTCTCCCAGCTGCTCGCGATCATGGCCGACTGCGTCCCTAGGATAGATTTTGAGGTTTATAGGATTTAGGGTTTATAGGGTTTTGGGTTTAGAGTTTAGGGTTTAGGGTTTATGGTGTTTAGGGTTTAGCGCTTCGGGTTTATAGAGTTTAAGGTTTAGGGTCTAGGGCTGAAGTCCTGACCTGAAGTAACAGACGGGGAGACGAAGTCTACAAAAAGTCCGAACCCAGCGTCCCCAGACTTGAGCCATTGTCTGGGTTTTGGGCTTCAGGGATTAGGTCTGTTGGGCGTAGGGTTGGGAGCTGCAAGTTCAGTTAGCATGCAGGAGGTAATCCTACCCTACCAAAGCAGTCCCTAGATCCTACACGCTGTAGGATGTATTGGTGCCTCAGAGGGAGCGAGTATAGGTACTGTACCAGAACTACATACACAAATGACATAGGAAAGGTTCTAGGAATCCACGCCGCACCGCCCCCTTAAGCACCAGAAAGACGAGGGTTGGCGCAAACTACCAGGACATAAGCTTGCTAGGATTTTCTTACTAATGTCCACTTGCTAGGATTTTCTTACTCATGTCTTAACAGGCCCTGACCACCACCCCCAAGCCAGCACACGGAGTTTGGGTGAATCTAAAGCCTTTACATGTATTGCTGCAAGCCAGAATCAGAAACCCTCAAGCCAAGCCTCCAAAATCTCCGCAAGCCTGCCCTCTCAAAAGTTCAAGGAACTCAAACAGCACATCCCTCACCCACACAGACTGCTCGACAGCCCCGCTTGAACCCGAAATCAGATGCTTTCAAGAACACGACAAATCCCAATGCGTTTTCCGGGGCGTTGGTTAAGTAAATGTCAAGCGGAGCCTCCATCACAGGAAGTCGCAAGACCATGAATAAATTGACGCGGCACGCCGCAAAACCCCAGAGCTCAGAAGGCCGAGAACCCTCGAACCCTAAAACCTTTGCCCATGCACCCTAGACCCTAATCCTGCAAATTCAGCTCTAAAAACCATCAATCCTGCATATCCCAGTGCCCAGTTCATTTTGTATTGAATTTCCTTTTCCATTTGACTCTCCATTACCCAACTGACAGCCAATGAGAAAATTTCGAGTCCAGGCTTCAGGAGTTGATGCCACGACGCCCTGAGGATCTGAAGGTCGTGATCCGGTCTTGGCAGAGGAGGCTTAGGGGTGCGTGGGGTTGCTGTCAAGACATATTGGGTTCGGGTATTATGGCTTTAAGGTTCAGGTTTAAGGCTACTGAAGTTGAGGATGATAGGAGATGTATGGTGAACATGCAAAACATGAAGATTCTTTGGCGTCATGCGGACCATGGTTAGTAGTGTCCGAATTAGGAGGGCTCAGAGTTTAGCATCAAGGGGCCCGAGCCACGACGTCCAAAAGACAACCTTGCCCGTGTAAGGCTCAGGGGAAGTCGTGATGGCATATCCAGATGAGACTTAGTGGAGGAAGCACTGCCCATCTGAAATTTCCTTGGAGACAGTCAAATGGTAGTTTGCCTATTTTAGGGGGACCCCAATGTAGACCCCAAAATAATAGAATCCTTATTATAAGCACCCCAACAAAAGGTACCCCTAATTTTGGGAAACCACCAAATTGAGGAGTCCCTTTTAAGCGTTATCGTCGCCAGACTCTCTTAAGCTGGGCTAAGCACCTTGCCAAAACTGTACCCAGGGTCTTCAACAGCTCCTGCCTAGGTTTAGGGTTTAGGGTTTAGGGTGGGTCTAGGGTTTAGGGATGAACCTCAATGGCTTACGAAAAATGTTTCAAGAGAGTGCACTAACATTACAACCTAAGTGCCTGGCTACAGCGGCCAAAAATCCAGAGTGAAAATGATAAGCAAATCCGCAAAGAAAAGCACAATCCTGATTTGATGTAGTGTTGCTACTCTGAAACTTACACGCTTCCGACAATCCTAAATAAAACACTTGGTCCCAAACCCTGAACCCTCCCGTGAATCCCTGAAGTCCTGGATCCCTAAACCCTTAACACTAAACAAACCCTAAACCCATCTGAACCCAAAACCCACTGAACCTCTAAAGTCCCGAAGTGGTAGCGGTTCTGAGTCCTTCTGTCAGGTGACAATGTCAGCGGCTGTAGCGACTCTCCGAAAGCCTCCTCCATGCCAGGGGTCGAGTTGCTGAAGCCTGGGTTTGGGGCTTAGGGTTTAAGGCTTAAGGCTTAGGGTTTACGGTTTGGGGTTTAGGGTTTAGGGTTGGGGTTTGAGGTTTAGGGTTCAGGGTGAAATCTCTATTTTTTGGAGTTTGGGGCTTGAAGTGTTGAGGGCTTGGGGCTTATAAGCTTAGGATTTCCCACTTACGGTTTGGAGCCTCGGTGTGCAGGATTTAGGGTTTAGGGAATGGGGCTGTTCAAGGTCCAGTGTAAAGGCTAAAGGTTTCGGATTTGAGGTTAAAGGTTTAGGAGAAAGGGAAAAGGGTTTGGGGCTTGGCCTAGGGGGATTAAGTCACTAATCCTTTGTCTAGTCACACGCAAAACGGTGAAACAAATGATAATCATCAACCTCCGAACAGTAAGAACGAAGCACTAGTCGCTAGCCATGACAGCATTGCCGTTGCTGGTTTTTTGGGATGAGCGGCTTGGGCTGTGGCTCAGAGGTTGCCTTCATGTGTTGGGCTTCGGGCTCAGGGTGTTTAGAACGTCGAGTTTAGGGCTTGGGGTTAAATTTGAATGAGTGGCTTGGGGGATGAGGCAAATCTATAAAATTGCCTTACTTCTCAAGGCTTCAGCTCTGAATGCAAGGTTTTCCTGCATCCTTCAAAAGGCCAGAACTCCCAAAACCCTTTGCAGTTTAAGGCATTCCCAAAACTTCAGAATTTCCAGACCTACACCTGCGGAATCCCGTAACAAAAGCAAGTGTGAGATGTAGGATTTCGAGGTTTGGGTTTTAACTTCGTAGGTGTTAGCTGGCTTGAATGCGCAGCATGTTTGTTGGAACCCAGAATGTCGCAGAGCAGAGATCCAGAACTGCCATTGAGCTCCATTCTGTAGAGCCATAAAACGTAACACAAACACTTTTCCAGCAACCCAAAACCCTAAACCTTAAACCCTAAACCCTAATCCTACATCTTGCAACTTCAAGCTGAAACCCGCGGTCCTCTCGACCTGTCGACCTCTTCACCCCAACTCTGAAGCTCCAAGTCACTCTCAAAACATACGTCAGCCACAGGTCCTGACACCGTTACCCTGTGTAATCCCAACATAACCCCTATATTACCCCTATATAATCCCTAGATTACCCCCATATATTCCCAATATAAATCTCGTTCCTGAACCCTAGATTCCTGACCCACGGCCCTGAACTCTCCATCCTGAACCCCAAATCCCAATCTCCTCTTCAACAGGCCCCTGAAGTCGGCAACTCGCCACAAGACTAGGGAGGAAACTGAAACCGTCCTCGAACCTTCCAAAAATCTAACCGAAAGGATTTTGGCTACTGCCTTGGGGCTCTGCTTTGTTTGATTCTGCAACCACAAATGGGCTTTGCCTACTCCCAGAAGCGTCAACCCCAAATAACCTTTGCGTTCTCGGACGTCCTGGACCCCTACGCCGCTACGCTACATTTTAATCACTAAGCATCCCGAAGCACTAAACGGCCTCAAGGTTTCATCGCCTTCGAATAGATCCCCAAAAAATGCCCCCCATTGTTGTTATGGTACATATTGGGAGCGGGTTGGTATTCATACATATTCCCTTGAATTTTTGATGTTGCTATATTACTATATGGGGGGGGTTGCTATAAAGGATGGCGAGTACCACAACCTCCCTCCCTGTTAGGGGGAAGGGACCGTCGGCGTCCGAGCTGGCACTCAGCTGCTCAGTCTTCTCGCAAAATATTGCATCCTGAGGGATGATTTGGGGTTAAGGATTTAGGCCTTCTCAGAGTAAGATGACCTTCCGGGCAACAGGGAATATGCAGGATTATAGGGTTATCAGTTTAGGATTCAGACGAGTTCTCACAAAGATGTACCCTGAGAGGATCTAGACCTGTGGCCATAAGCCCTGGAGCGGGCCCCCCTTGAGAAAAAAGATTGAGAAACTCCTGTTCAGGAGGAGCAAGGGATCTACTTTCGCTTTTGTTGATGAGGTAAAGATTCAGGTTCGGGTTTTAAAAGTCCTGCAAGTGCTTGTGCAATCTAACTTGATGAAGTCCAAGAAAACTGAATTGGGATCCCAAGCAGAGCATGCTTGAATGGAAGTTCAACCATGATCGTACAATCCGCTGGTATTGAAAACAAACAGCGCATGCCATGCACCTTGCTGAATCTGAATGCCCAGACGTCTTGTGTGAGAACAGATGCAATGCCCGCCCAATCCATGGGAAAGCATCCCATGTCTGTGAGCTGCAGGGAACTGTGACAACTACCACTACTAGGTTTCCAGTAAATAGGCTTACCACTTGTAGTTCCAGTTATGCGAGCGCTGCAGGCTGAATTTTAGATTGAATCCTGAACCCGGAGGCCCCTTAGCCAGGAGGCTTTTCAACCTCAAACCTCAAGCCCTAGAATACTCCTGAAAACTGGGACGCCCTGAATTTGAACCGGCACGAAATGAAAATGACAGGCCTCCGACAAGGCAAACTATGCATAACATTATAGGGTTTGCGGCTTCTTGTCTAAAAACAAAACTTGCTCGGCCCTTGATGTTTGAGATTTCTCCACAAACACAAAGCCAAAAGAACAGGAATGCGTTTTGGGGGGATGAAAGGTGACTTTGAACATAAAACGGGCAAGCAATGGCGGGTTTAGGCTTGAAGGCTTGGAAGGGCTGCGGCATGACTATCCTCTACTACTACTTGCATTCCGCAATGAAGCAGTAAGGATGGATCCGGATTTTTACATGTTCTGGATTAGCAAGCCCTCTTTGGGCTTGAAATTCACATGTCCTGCTCCACCTCAGCAGTTTCTGAAAGTTCGTCCATTGCAAAGCTTGGCTTGAACAAGGGGGAAACCAAAAAGTTAATGAAAGCACGAGCTAATGGGCTCGAGCCAGTCGTGCTTGTTGCATAGAGTGTAGTGGGGACTGTCTATGAGGGATATATAAAGGGATATATAAGGATGATCTGAGGATATAGTATAGTATGGTACTATATGGTGGATCTACAGGGATCGTGAAGTTATGCAGGCTTCATCTTCATCTAGGATGTAGGGTTGAGGGATTGGGGTGGCACGCACGTTTCGCGATTACGCCAGGGCCGTAGTCCCTCGGAGGCTGAATCCAAAGGACTTTTCAGATCATTTCACCAATAGAAATGCAAGAGCTCTAATTTATATGTAGCTCTGTTGTTGAAATGGCAATACCTTACTCAACAGAAACATGACAGCCCACAATAAGTAACGAATGTATACACGCAGATCGGGACATAAACCAAAAGCGCTAAGCACTAAAGCCCTTAACCCTCCACTACGCAGTCGCAAACGCAGCAGCAATCAAGGCCACAGGGTTTAGGTTTTAGGGTTTTTGGGGGTCTTAGATTTGGGGTTGAAGGAGCAATTGCACTTGTAGGATCCTGCCTCCTTCATGCGTACGATGATTTTGGGAGTTGGGTCCCGGCGTTTGGTTTTGTTGCCCCGTTTCGTGAACAGAGTCTCGAACAAATCTTCAAGGCAGTCAGACTCACATGAATGCAACACAACATCAACATGCTTCAGGCTCATCAGAAATAAGCTTGGCACAACGTGGACCGCTGCGCACACCGGATTCTACCAGGCAATACCAGAAGGGTCAGGGGTTGCAATGTTGCAATGGCACGCTGCAAAAGCGGGAACTCAGGGCCATGTCTGTGCATAACGCGTCCAAGCCAGATCAGGAATGCGCAAGTGTGCTGGGACCAATGGAAGTGCTCACAAATGTTTTTTCAGCGGCATCGGCATCGGGTGCCTCCAGACTCATCCAGAGGTGACTACGCATGCATGCTTTGTTCGTGAACACGATGAATACCAGCTTCCAACCTCGGGAAGCTTCTAAGGTCGTTCCGCGCCCCTACCAGAAAGGGCTGTCAACAAAGTTGCACAAAGGCATCCCTACAAATAACCTCTATAACCCGGTCCCCCGCCTGCAAGGCATTATGTCTAGTCTAGAGATCCAAGGTTTTCGGAATGCCTCTCCATACGCCCCCACCCGCGTCCCCACGGCCTCCAAAGTGCGTGCAAAAGGTTCCTTGTGATGCGGTGCCTTCTCTTTTTTCCGGCTCTTGCCAGGCTCTTGCCAGATCAACTTGATCCCCATGCACTGAAGTGGAGCAGCCAGAATTTGATCATCTGTTTCCGCTTTAGTGCTCAAAGTTGGGTGCGCAATATGGGCTAGAAATGCAGCTGCGGACTTCAGTGGCATCCCTAAACACTACGTCTCGCAACTTCAAGCGGTTGGAAGCAACTCCGGTGAGATTTCGAGAATTCCCATGCGGAATTTGCCGAAGTTCCCGGAACTTGAGTGAGGAGCTATGGCCCGGAACTTAGTCCAGACTATGCTTGAATACTCCAGCGCATTCACTTGCTTTCCCTTGGTGGAGCCGAAATACCCAAAGGAAGCCTTGCTCGCAGCTCGCTCCAAAGGTACTATAATCCCTATAGTTTCCATGTTCTTTTCCATTATCCCAATATAATCCCTATATATCCCCTAAATAACCACTATAGACCCGTATTATGGTGACCCCATTATATTATTGTCATTCAAGCAGCTTCAGGGATGCTCCTCCACGATCTCTTTTCCCTCGGGCCTGCACCAGGACAAAATCAGGCAGCTGCATGGCAACCTGCCGCTATTCCAACAAGGGGCACTAGCCTGAGAACAACATGATGGCTAGGGTCCATGGCCTCAGTTCTGGAGCCTAGAAAAGGCATCTTGGCATCACAAAACACATTCCTGAGGATGCAACGTCCAAAACCAAGTTGCCTCTTCGACTTTGCACGTTTGCCGTCTCTTCGTGGAACCGCAAGAACTGCTGAGGCACATGCTGTGAAAGGGAGGTGACTCTACATGTCGAAGTCGAAGAGCCTCGACAGAAAAACGAGTCTTCGCAAGTCTGAGTTTCTGCCCTAAGCCCTTGCCCAGGCCTCATCGAGACAGGAACGAGCTTCGCCAAGCAACCTCATGCTGCATGGCATCAAAGAGCCAAGCAACTCAACGCGCGTTCACCTGAGCCTCGAGCGATTCGCAAAGCCGCTGCATCAACAAGCAGCTCTGGCAATGCCTCAACGTACCAAAATCTTGCACGTAATGCGATTAGCGGACCGTCGCCCAGCCAGAGGGAGTGTGCTGTATGCCCAACTTGCAAGCCCGTACTGAATAATCCGTTCACTTTGCTGCCTAATCCTAAGGCATCAATCTGAAAGTTCCTGATCCCGGAACTCCATCCTTAGCCTTGGTCCAGGAAATACAGATACATACACCCCGTGCTTCTGCTCACGCAAGTAAGACTAACCTCGGTGATTGACACTGGCGCTTTCGGCAGGTCTGGGGTTTCGCTCCGCTGATGGTCTTGGGGGGTCTTGGGTTTAAGGTTTCGGCTTCCAATTTAGGGCTTGGGGCTTAGGGTCTAGGGTTTAGGGTTTCATGGGCTCTGGGGAGGTAGAAACTTGCCATGGTGTCCATCTCATCCTTACAGGACTCTCAGACACATTTGAAGCTTCCATTTCTGCGGCTTTACGCGGAGATCCAACTCACCGTGAAGGTTCTCATTGGCAATTGATGGGGAACCCCTTTTCACACTTAACCGAAACCGTGTTAATTTAGAAGTTCGACTCAAGTGCTTCGCGCTGTGTTGCACCAAGGATGTTTCGATGCCCTGGGCGGCTATGCACACAGACGGCAGGGACTCGTCCTCCTAGACCCGTGGAGAAACAGCAGATTGTTTTTTGTTGGGGGGGGCTTGTGCTTGGCTGGCTCGACGCCGGTCGTTGCAGATCATGATGCGGGCTGGCTCAGGTTCCACATACAGACTCTCAGAAGAAAAACAATCTGAAACAACAGGGCTGGTGAGGCCTACACACAACTGAGTTTCATTCCGTTACGCCTGCTTGCCCGCAGTTTATGCCGGAGCCATCTGGAAGGTGCCTATTGACAGGACTGATCCGGAGTATCCGAGGAACCGATGCAAGGACCCTCTGACATGAAAGTTAATGAAAGAGCAGCGCAGGGTCGAAACTGGTACAAGACAAGGCGCGGGGAAACAGGAACATCAGGGCCACTTGTTCGCACAGAACCTTTCCTCAGCTTGTACATTGCTAGCAGCGACAGCTGAAATGGGGTAAGATAAGGCTGCATCCATCCCATGGTCTCGAGGCGTGCTATCAGCGTCTTTGCCTCGCCTTTCGTGAAAGCACAAGGCTAGCGATTGGAAGATTCCATGTGGCACAATTCTGACATTTCATCAGTACAAGCTGAGGCTGCGAACTCAGCACGTCAGGAGCACCTGGATTCTTGAAGTCAAAGGGCCTTCCCAAGCATACAATGTTCATGTTATGCTCTCTTCGACTTTACAGGATTGTCTACACTGCAGCTACCATCCCTTGCGTACGTCACATGATCCCGCGCCTCTGCTTCACGGCCGAAATCCAGTCGCGAGCCTTTTCCGTCACGTTGTCTGTTTCCTGCGGAGTCGTGTGACCTTCGGGGTGGGCCGTGATCACGTACCCAGGAGGGAGCGCTTCACCGGGCGCAAACCACTTTCCTTCGTCTAACATGAGGTATTTTGAAGGCAGCGCCATGGCAGCAAACACCGATCAGAGCCGCCGCTGTCTGCTACTTGAGAATGATTTCGTACTGGTGCACCCAACACCTGCGCAATGCTGTCAACAAAAACAGACAGGCCTGTGTTTGAAGTTTCAGTAAGCGTCGCCTTCAGGAACCAGTCTCGTAAGCCAGGACGATTTGTTGCAGCAAGACTCAATGGGCCCACTCGTGCTCTTCTCCACCAACTGCTCCCTACGATTGTTGGCCAACTCAGCTAGTGCCAATATGTGCCGACATCCCCCTTCTGAGTCACGTTTGAGCCCCTTCTTCTATGGCTCTACGCGGAGCCTACAATGAATCTCAAGCATCGATCCCTGAGAAACCTGTAATGTGCTGCTCGTGAAGATTATGTTGCGTAGGTAACTCTAACAGCCATTTTGAGGGGGTTTGGGTAACGCATGTTCTCGTCAATTGTCTTACTTGAAGTCTTGGTGTCAACTGGCGCGGCGTGCGGCATGGTTTTGTTCCAGGCTCCATTCCTGGCTAGAGCCCTGCGATCCTCGACTTGTTATGTGAACATACATCGCCAGCCCGCTCCCGAATTCAAGGCAAACACTTGCTGACCGCTCGCTGAAACCAAGCGGCTCCCAATGTCCAAAGCAAGTTCACAACTACAACCAACTGTGTTTCCTGGTTGCCCCTACGAAGCTGGCTGGCTGGGAGGTGCTCTTTGCGACTCCAAGCAAGGTCATTCTGACAATCTCGTTCACTCCCGCAGCTGGCAACGACCAACCGACGATCCGGAGTTGAGTCAACCTGGGATCAACCCATGTCTAAAAAAGGCAGACCGCCGTCAGATGACATTTTATCAACACCTCTGCCGATCTTCAAAGGCAAGAATCCTCCATCCTTGAAAAAAACTCTTCTTGGTACAGATCCTAAGAACAACTTTTCACTGAAGTCAAGCCAGGCTCTTTTTGGGGGACTTTCTGCAATGCGCGTGTCACATTTTTTGAAATAGCTATCTACGGTTCCATACGCAGACAAGACGTGATTCCAGCACTTACCCAACTGGTTGAAGCCGAACGTCGCCACCTTGGCATCCACGAGTTCAGGCGCTTGCTCACCTGCTCAGTCTTGAAAGGGGGAAAGTTCTAACTGAAGCATTATCATCTGACCTCTGCTGCGGCCAACGGAGTCTCCTGGCTCTTGTCAGGGTGACCTTCCATCACATCGGGAAGGAACAGGAAAGGCAGGCCCGGCTTTATGCAATGGAGCTGCCCTTCGCTGCATGCGATGCACACACACCTGCTTTCTCCCCACCCATTAGTGCTTAATTGAAGGTTACTCAAGGCTTCTTTAATGTAAAGAGTATGTCGGGCTGGGGGAGTAAGGGAGAGGGCACTACACCCTTCCATAAATGGAAGAACAGGTTGACCTGCGAACAAAATCTGGACTCCAAGCCAACTCCAACATCCAGATCGCTTTGGAAAATCCTTCTGAGGCTGCCAGAAACTCCTTAGGCAAGCTGCTGAACGTGCCATCTCGAACACGTTCTTGCTGTGCAACTAATGATAAGGCTGCGCAAAGGAGCATGGCAGCTAAATTATGTCTTCCCTATAGCAACCAAATATCGATATACATAGAAACGTATATATATACATATATATTTCATATACCAAGGGGGCAATGTTCAAGATTCGGGTGCTCCGGCACACGGTGATTCCACTCAGCCATTTCCCAAAAACCTCCAAACCCCTTACTCAAGACACATCCTAGATTATGCCGAGGTTCCTCAGATGATTGAAAGTACATTCCTTTATCAGGTGGTTAGGACACAAAAAAAGAATTAAAGGTATATGGTAGTTTCCCAAAATAAGGGGACCCCAACACAGACCCCAAAATACTATAGTCCTTATTACAGGGACCCCAAAAAGGTACCTCTGCCAAAATCCCAAGACCTGCAGAGCACTCCAAGAAGAAGCCCACAAAAGAGCCCCAAAAAAGGATTCCAAAAAAAGGACCAAAAGGGAACCCGAAAAGGGACCCAAAAAGGAACCCCAAAACGGGTCCCCTGAAATCTGCTTATCTTGAAGACAATCCCTGCTACCCAGCCCCCAAAATGAAGCCCAAATAAAGGCCCCAAAATTGGATCCAATCATGGGCCCCAGCCCGGCACAGATCTTACAGCCTGAAACCATGCAATAGTACGGGCATGTTTATTAATGCAACGGAGTTGAAACTCGTTGCCGATCCTTAGAGGTGCAGGAAGCAATCCTACCTCCCAGCATCAGCAGCCACTGCCCGTTGTTTAAACGTGACAAGAGCACGAAACTAAGATGGAGGCTGGCCTTAGCCGTTAAGTCCTTGCTGACACCGTGCGTTTTCAAGGTGCGTAAAGGTAGTTGCCATCGCTGTCCCCAGGCCCAGCGGCCTACCGAGTCTTCTTGTCCAAGGAAGAAGCTAGAGCCGCAGCTCGCTGCTTCCCATGTCCCTCAAACTCTGGACGTAAGTCTCTACCACTTCAGCGAAAGCAGGCGCATGTCCTTTCTGGAAGTTGCATTCACGTACAAACTGGACCGCGCGAAACTCGGCCAGGAATTTGTAGATGCTGTTTTGGAAATGCTTCTGCGAAGGAGTTACTGGATGAGACAAAGTCTCCAGACCCTTTTCCGGCGCGGCAAGAAACCAAGACTCCACCTTATGGTAGGAATCCACCAGACTTCGGCCTGTGATACGACACCGTTGCGCGAGATATTCTTCTGCAGCACGGGTGTTATACTTGTCTAGCACGACCCACAGCCACGCGTCGCTCTTTCTTCGAAAGTTGTGCGCGGTGCTGCAGACGGCGCTGCCTTTGTTGCAGCGCTTTAAGTTTCTTGCGCAGTTGGTCCACCATGTAGCCCAGCGGCCCAGCGGAGCTAGAAGACTACGCTAATTAAACCCTTTGGAGGTTCTGGGTTCTTGTTTCCCTTGTTGCCAAGGCTGAGGCTGGTGCCTTGTTGTGGTTCGCTTCGAAGGTCTGACGCCTGAAACGGAGCACGCACGCCAGAAAATACGCTGCCAAATTTTTCAGGTCCAGGGCTTAGGGTTCAGAGTTCAAACAGCTTCTGGATGATTGGACTGTAGAAAAGCAAGTTACTAGAGGACACGCCTTTTTTGTGCATGCGTCAAAGAGCTTAAATTCTGCCACGTGTCTTCTTCAGCAAATCGCGGACTAGCTTGCCCCAATCTTCACGCATCACTGGGACAGAGCAAACTCTATGATGTTGTCAAAGATGGGCTTGC
>CAJNIZ010005769.1:85744-118410 GCA_905231905.1 Symbiodinium pilosum | reverse complement strand
AAGATGAAGGTGAGACAGGAGACCAGCAACCCTGCAACCAGGGTCCACAGGTGCGATGCGCCGAACTGCAGCACCAATACGGTTGCAATCGCAACACCCAGAGTGCCGCAAAGCAAGGCCGGGCAGCCATTGCAAATCACGCTAAGCAGAATTATCTTGCTCCAACTTGGTCCATGCCAGGAATGCGACCAAAACTGTGCGATTGTCTCGGCCACCTGGCTATACTCATGCAGGTCATCTGAGTAGGCGGTCCCTCGCATGGCTCGCCCACCACACCACAGCGCATGACGCGCTGCAGTCACCCTCAAGATGTCAGCTCGTGTTAGCCGGAAGCTTGACAGGTGCTTTGACAGAGTAGCCACGGCCTTTCTGACATATTCCTCCTGCTCATGATCGCCCAGGGTTGGCAGGGACTCCAGAGAAATATGCTCGTCTGGGACTATCGCATCCACCTCGGCATCTGCGATCTCTTCTTGCTGCTCCTCATGATGGTGTGCCATGGCTTGAAAGTATAGCGCCACTCTGGCACGTTGAAGCAGCAGCAGCGGCGAGTGACGTTTCAAAGTGAGTAAAGTCACCTTCCAGTTGAAAGATAAATCCTAGAGGGTCTAGGTTAGTTCTTGCATCATGTGGAAAGCTCAAGGATTGGCTTTCCTTGCCAACATGTTGTGCCCCACACCAGTCTGGAGCGGAGAGAAATGTAGGTCTAGACTGGGGCACCAGTTGCGCGAGACCAATGGTAGTTTCCCAAAATAGGGGGGACCCCAAAATACTATAATCCTTATTATGGGATCCCCCAAAAGGTACCCCCAATTTTGGGAAACCCCCAATTACGCAGCCTACTGTAAAGGGGCTGGCCGTCCAAGTTTTGGCCCTTTATATGTAGCCAGGTGAGCAAGGATCCTGCGAAGATGAGGCTCATTGTCAGACTTTTTAACGCAGAGTATGTTATAACATATTGGGAGTCTGTATTATTGGGGGGGGTTAAGATATATACTCCCTAAACCCTAAACCTCCGCGTTTAGCAGCTTCCTCACCAGTCCTACACAAATTTCAGAGTTTCTAAAAAGTGCGGGTCCCTGTTTGGGACTGCCTATGATAAGGATTGTTGTGTCTTAGACTACCCACACCTAATCCCCTCCGCACAATCTCAAAAACCGTTCACCCCGATTCCCATCATATGGTATACTGCAAAAACCTAGGAAAAATCTATACCAGGCAACTTGGGAGATTAATTCTTGGGGGAGGGGAAAATGTGGAAGTATACAGCTCCTATGCCGGAGCGGGTTCAATGCTTTTTGCGCCTACGAAGCTTGGCTCCGGAACTCCACGGCCTATGCGTCCAACTTCACAACCAGGGTTTAGGGTTTAGGGATTAGGGTTTAGGGTTTAGGGTTTAAAGTTTAGGGCTTAGGGTTTAGGGTTTAGGGTTCACAACCATGGGTCTAAGTGAAAT
The DNA here is from genome assembly GCA_905231905.1 of Symbiodinium pilosum. Classification (NCBI taxonomy): domain Eukaryota; class Dinophyceae; order Suessiales; family Symbiodiniaceae; genus Symbiodinium; species Symbiodinium pilosum. The sequence goes on along the minus strand of CAJNIZ010005769.1, from coordinate 116,954 downwards.
ACCATTTTGAAACTGTCATTGTATGAGAAGCCAACAAGATGTGAAGCTATGATCACCATGTGAGCTGTATAATCTGAACTCCTAGTATCCCCCCTAAGTAATCCCTAGTGTAGTCCCCTATATATTCCCTTATAGAACTTCATAAACGGAGTTTGGAATATAGCTCATTTGTACCCCAACAAGGAACCCGTACATTTTACATTGGGGTTATCATGCCCCAGGGCGCATACACACCTCCAAAATCACACGGGACCCCACAACAAGCCATCTGATAGTCTAATCTTCAAGTATTCTTCTTAGTAAGCGCTACACTACTCCCCTATATGAGCTCATATGACCCCCTACTCTTTAAGGAGTTTTGAATATACCCCATCTAAAGACTCCAGTCTTTTACAAGGGGGGGTCTGCCTTCTAGGTTGGGTGGAGAGGATGACACGAGTTATGTCTAGGGTTTAGGGTCAAGGGTCTAGGGTCCAGGGTTGAGGGTCCAGGGTTTAGGGTCTAGTGTTTAGGGTCTAAAGTTTACGGTTTAGGGGAGACATATTCACACATGCGTTGCCTGGCCCCCAGCCTGGATATAATCGGAATCTTCCTGGCTCGTATAATTCAAAGTGCGTTCTACTCTGGGCAGTCCCTGTACCCACTAACAGTGGCATTGGAAAACCAAGGGACCTAATGCACCCTAAACCCTAAAGTGTTAGTAGACACAGGATCTTCTAACCACCCTCCTTATCCACCCCTTCTAAGCTTCCCCTTTTGATTAGCCTTCCACTGCACCCAGTTGAGGGGAAAGCCCTTCGGTGGTAGCGTATGGGGGCTGGTTGAGAAAACCAGAACTTCATGCGCGAGAGCACCACCGACTCTTTGCTCCAAACCCTAAACCTGCTGGAGTTGAGAAGCCGAGATCCCACATCACTGGCTGCTGGGGTTAGGATTTAAGCTGACTTGGGGTTCACGGCTCTCCTTCAGCCCTCAACCCTACAGCCCAAACACCTAAACAGACCAAATACCTCAATAAATCCTGAAGGGAAAAGATCCCCGAACCAAAAGAACATCTTGCTCGGAAGTTTTGGTGCAGGGTTCAATCGCCTGCCCCTAGAATTAAACCCCCACCAATATAACAGACGGGTTCCCCAGAATTCCAAAGTCTGAAATTCACCCCCCAAGCCCACAATTCAAAGGGCCAGCTCGGATCCTTTGAATGAGAGGGGTCCCCAGCACAACCCTTTAGGATCAGGGATCTCCTTGATTTCCTAGACTTGTCTGGTACGGTTTTTGTAAAGAAATTTAAAGAGAAGCTGGTTGCGCTTTTAGTTGGGTTTATTGCGATTTTAAATCCTGCTTTAACAGTTTTTACTTAGATATTGTGTGAACTTCAGTTGATTTGAGTCGGTAGTTAGATCAATTAGCAGCTGAAAAGAATCTAAACAGATTTATTGTTTTCATGTTTTGATCACGCTTCTGAATTGGTTTTAAATGATTTTTATTTAGATTTTTTTGATGGCTCATACATTGATTTCACTAGATTTCTTACGTTGCATTACAGTTTTGGTTCGATTCGAATCTTTTAATTCGATTTTATTCAGGTCCTACGATAAATACCACTCCCCCAGAGAATATATACGGTTCGGAGTATGTACATTAGGGGGGAGCCCTTTACTATTAGGGAGAAATGATCAAGCCTAAAACCCTAAAAGCCTAAACCCGTAAAAGCCTAAAACCTTAAAGCCTAATACCCTAAAACCCTAAATCCTCACACCCTAAACCCTAAAACCCTAAAGACTAAAACCTCAAAACCCTAAAATCCAGAAACCCTAAACCAAAGATTAGGGCAGCGCAGGGTTGGTTCGGAAGCTCCCAAGGTCGTCTGGCCCTAGTTCCCATTTCATTTCCACATGAGCTATATAGTCTAGACTCCTTAAAGGGGCTGTATTATAGGGTTCAGGGTTTAGGGTCTAAACTCCTTTAAGGGGTATAGGGAATTATATAGCGGACTACTATAGGGGATATTAACGGGGGATACCACGATTACAATGATGGTACTCATGTAGGCCAAGAAATTATCGTATAGGCCCATAAAAGGGATAATTAATAGGGGTCCTATAGCAGGACATAGGGTATAGGGGTAAGGATGTAAGCCCTAGGGTTGACAGCATGGGCTCCCTACGCCAAGGGGCAGCATTAGGGGCCCATGTTTCCAACTTCAGATGAGCTATAGTCTACATTCCTAGTATCCCCCTTACTACCCCCTATAGTAGTCCCCTATATAATATATAACCCCCTTTAAGGAGTTTAGATCATGGCTCAAATGAGGCGCACAATGTTTCTTCGCTCATCCCTTGGCTGCATCATAACCCACTTGCGTCTTGACGGGACCCATTCGCTTCCAAATGCCCTCAGATCAGTCCACTTCCTTGAAATCATGCTGCTAAACCCTAAACCCTAAAGGACTTAAACTCCTGCATGACCCTAAACACTTCAACCCCAAGAGGTATAGTAGTGCAGTATACTTAAGGTCATGTAGGATTTTCTACATCAGCCCTAGTGTCCAACATGGTGTATGGCTTAGACAGCGGCGCTCTGGTGCATGAGGTTTAGGGTAGCACGCACTTTCTGTTGAAGAACATACAGACAACTAGGGTTTAGGGAGCTTACTTACGAAAGACATCGGAAAAGGAATGCAGGAGGACTACTCAAATGCTTACGAAACTAAGTGTGCAGCCGGGGAAATGCCTAAAACATTGCCCAATAAACCATAATATACCCTATAGAATGCCTATAAACCCTAGTAGTTTCCATTTTATTTTCCATTATCCCTATATAGCCCCTATATACTAATTTGTCAAGAGGTCTAAGGCTTGAGAGTTGAAGGTTCAGCATCTATGCAGGGTTTAGGGGGGTTTAGGGTTTAGGGTTTAGGGTGCAGGGTTTAGAGGTTTGCATTTTGAAGTCAAAGGCGTGCAGGGGTTCTGCCCACAACGTAAGGTAAAGGGCCAGCACCCTTACCTCTAAACCTTGGATACTGAAACCATTCTATAGCAGTCTTATGTAAGTCTATCAAAAGAGGGGTGCCCTGAGGGACCCCAGGGATATACGGGGACTATGAGAGGTTTTGGGGGGGTCCTTATGAGGGATTTGCTGGTGATTCTTTTCCGAGTCTTCCATTACCCTTGCTAAGAATAGGAGTATCGATACAGCTACAGAAAGGTTGAGCCCTAAGCCTACAGCCTAAACCGTCATGCTTGGATCCAGACTCCTCCAGGTAAGAAGGATAGTCCTTCCACCTTGGGATGAGAACAACACATGATATACATCGTTTAGGGTCTAGGGTTTGGGGTTATCCAAGACCGAGGTACTTGGGCTAAGGGTAATTGGAAGAACTTGCAGAACAGGTTCTAGGCAAGTATGTGATTGAACTGTTTAGGATTTAGGGTTCCTGGCTCTTGATCTCTCTGGGCCCTAAACCCTAAACCCTAAACCCTAAACCCTTGGAAGCCCTTCTTTGAAGGGTGAAGGGCAACACCACTTGTTTCACATGGCTGGCCATGACGGTTCCAGTGCTCAGGACTTTTCTACGCAACTTCCAAGACGTACTCTCCTGGAAACTAACATGGAAACCCAAAAGGGGCACAGTCCTTCTAAAATGGGCCTACATGGGTTTCCATGTTAGTTTGGGGGAGTGTAGTAGTTTCCGTAGATGGGGGGACCCCAATACAGACCCCAAACTACTATAGTTTTTATGATACGGACCTTCCCAAAGCGTACCCCTAATTTGGGAAACCCGGTCGGGTCCAGCGGTGACAGTCAAATCTTACCCTCTTTTGCTTACTTTGCGTTTGCAGGAAAGTGCTGGGTTCACACCTTATTGGGACCAACTACGTCCCAGTGGGGAGAACTTTAAATAAAGGGTATATAAGGGGTATATAGGGCCAATTGGGAGTTACACGTTGGGTATATAAGGCTTAGGTAAGGTCCTTGTGGTAGCTCCCCAACTGTAGTTGCCTCAGACCTGAAGACGACACACAAGCTCGCAAGGCATCAGCGCACTATTTCCCGGAGCAGCAGGCCAACACTTTGCAAGGGCGATAGACCAGACATATGGGGGTTTCCCAAAATTAGTGGTACCTCATTGGGGGTCCCCATAATAAGGATTATGGTATTTTGGGGTCTACATTGGGGTCCCCTTATTTTGGGAAACTACCATGTTGGGTGCTGACTTACAAAAATTGCAATTGAAGATTGTCTGACCCTAAGCCTTATAGCGTGCGGGTTTAGGGTTTAGGGTTCAGGGAGAATATCCTTACATAACCCATAGAAAGTCTGATAGAGCTCTGCAACTTAGTTCTGGTGAACATTTTCTTGGGCAGCCCTAGGCCCTAAATGTCCACTATACAGCCCCAAATGCCCCATACATCCCAAGCCCCTGAAACAAAATAATTACAGAGACCCGCACATCTACACACTCAACCCTTGTGTAGGGTCCAGATTTGCCAAATCGACACCCCACATACACAGCCAGTAAAACCCATATAAATGTCTACCTCCAATCCTTCCTAAAGCCTAAGCCCCCAAACTTTAAACACCAAACCGTAAAGCTATAACCCTAAATCCACAATCTTAAAAACCTGAATCCCGAGCCCCAAACCTACAACCCTCAAACCTGGAATCCAAACCTGCAACCCCTAAACCCTAAACCTCTTAACCCTTAATCCCTATTAACCCCTAAACCCTAAACCGTACACCCTCTCTGAGGCGGAGTCCGCGCCCCCGTGACCCCGGAGCTCCGTGAGTGGGCCCCGCGCAGTGCGGAGGTCCCATTGCCTGGGTCATTTGGGTTTGGGGTTTAGGGTTTAGGGCTTAGGGTCTTTTGGGTTTAGGACTCAAGGTTTAGGGGGTTTGGGGTGTACTGCTTGGGGCTTGGGGTCTTTTGGGTTAAGGACTCAGGGATCTCACGTCTAGGAGTACGGTTTGGGGTTTAGGGTTGAAAGGTTTAAGGGATTAGGGTTTTAGGGTTTAAGGCTTAAGGTTAGGGGTTTATGGGTTAGGGGCTTCGGATTTAAGATTTAGGGATTTGCGGTGTCAGGCTCCGGCTGCTAAGGAGACAGGCTTCGGGTTCAGCGTTTCAGGGACCAGGAGAACAAGGACTTAGTTTTGCAATGGTCGTGGGGTTTTGGGACGAGGCATCATTGAAGGTCTGGTTAACTGGGGCTAAGAGCCCCCCAGCCCAAAGCACGAAACCTCAAGCCCTAAATCACACCCAAGCCCTGTGTTAGGCGGATCCGCACCATGTTACAGCCCGTAGTGTGTAGGGTACCCAAATAGCTGACCGTAATCTTGACAACCCCCATAAACTGAGATAAACGCAGTCAGCCCTGCACCAAGTTCAGGTTTCCAGGCAAGTTTGCCGTTCGACGTTTAGGGTTTAGGGCTTAGTTTTTAGAGTTTGGGGGTTAGGGTACGAAAAGGTCTGTGGCATTCAGGCTTGAAAGGTTTCGGGCGGCTGGATGGGTGTAAGAAGCTAGGACGCTGGGATTCCCAGGAGATTCTATTTGACTATATGGCTTGAAATTGCAGGAATTCAGGAGAACAGCATGGCCAACTAAATAGATCTTCAGGTCTTGCTTAGGGCTTTATGTCCTAAACCCTCTGGTTTAGAGTCGAAGATGTAGGCCCTGAATTCCAAAGCCGAATGCCCTTCGCTCAATCTTGGACCTGAAACCTGAAACCCCAAAAACAGTCTTAGGGTCGAGTGCTAGGGTTTAGGGTTCAGGGTCTCTGGTTGATCAGTCAGCCTGCATCCATGAAACAACGCTCTCAATGTTTCAGACACCCCTGTCTACGCTCCAGCCGCGCCCTCTCATCCTTTGAGGGATCCTGTAAACCCTAAACCTCAAGCCTTTAAGCCCTAGGAAGAGACATGACCCTTGGACATCGAAGCCCATATCCCCACCGCGTAGAAATGCTCAAGGGATCAATGATTCCAGACCTGACTCGCTAAACCCTACATCCGACTGGACTCTTGCTAACCCCCAAACCCCATTCTCTGAAACCTACCTGCACCCTAGAAGTAGGTAGAATAATGGCCGCAAACCCCTCAAAACGGGCAAGAGGCAATTCTTCTACATACCCTGAAGGTCCAGGCAAGTAAACCCTAAATCCTGAACCCTAAACCCTAAAACCCTAAACCCTAAACCCTAAAACCCCAAACCCTAAATCCTGAACGCTAAACCCTAAACCCTTGTCCTCTACCTTCCTCCCCTCCTTGCAGCCGCGTAACGCGATAGCGCCGTCACCTTGGCCGACGAAGAGCTCCGTGCCAGCAGATGCCAAGGAATAGACCTCAACTTGGTCCCAATTTAGGGGTTAGGGTTTACTTAGGGTTCAATGTTTAGGTGCAGGGTTTAGGGAGGGAATAGACCTCAACTTGATCTCAACGACTACTAGGGCCCAAGAGCATGTAGAATGATTGAGAAATGGTCCTTTCGAACTTTATTCTGGCTTTTGGGCCAGCAAGTTTCCTACTTTTGGGGTCAGGATTTTAACGAAGGTTTGGAATTGGGGCTCAGCATTTCAATGATAACTAGGGAGAATATGGGGCCCCAAAAAAGGATCTTGACTTCTCCCAAAGTATCACCCGTATATAAGCCCGAGTTACATATTCATATGGTCCGTATATTATAACCCGAAAGCCTAAGCCTTGAGCCCTAAACCTAGCTAACCCCCGAACTATCCCTGTGTATTTACATTATCCGTATACAACTATAGCCTTACACCCTAATCCTAAACCCTAAGCCCTACACCCTAAGCCCTAAACCTTATATAACCTCATTATAGTAGTTTCCATTTTCTCTTCCATTATTCCCCATATAACCCCAATTCATCCCCTTTTGCAAGCTAGCCCAGGTCTCGACAATGTGCCACCTCAATTTCGCCATACCAAACTAAGCCTAGACGGTCGTCATGCGTAACACCTCACATGGAAACGTTAGCTTCTTTTCTAACTCCCGCTCCGGCACTGGTAGATCGCGACATGTTAAAGCTACCGTGAGTCTCCAGAGAAGACTCACAGCATGAAATGCCTTTCCATCCCGGATCGCGCGTGCCAAAACTAGTTGCTATCCGGGTTTAACCCCGAATTATGCGTGCTACATCGTCGAAGCAAACAGCAGCCTTTCCATCCCGGCTCGTGTTGTCTCATCTGTCGCATCCTTCTCCATCACCTCCTCGTCACCGTCCGTCATGGCCAACATTCGCAGCGCCTGCTTTCAGGCTTTTACACGCTTAACATGAACCGCTGGCTTCCTCACTCTTCTTTCCAATCTCCTGTTTGGTTGGCAGCTCCAGAGCATGCGGCAAAACCAACCCTCGGACGTCAAGAACGAACGTACCAACGATAGCTTCAACTTTGCCTTCTGCACTCCAGCTCGTGATCTTGCTAATGAACTGTGGCTTGGGTCAATCCCCCAACCCGTAATGGGTACAACATGGCACTATCGTAGGTATATTAACGTCCTTTTACCTCCATCTTTAGCGGCTATTCCCGTCAGGGGATTGTCCTAAAATGTGGCTGCAAGCATGGCCACGCCCTCAACAACATGCTGCTGACGTCTCCCTGAGCATCAGTTGCTACGGATCCTTACCATTCCGCGGGTTAGGAAATTCTATGCAGCCAAGTAAGCGGACAACGACGCCGAGGCGTCAGGTGTACTAAGCAATACCACCTGGAGGGTCAGGGAGACTTAGTAAGTAGGCTATAAGCCATTCAGTGACCCTAGTTTGAACCCTAAACCCTAAACCCTAAGTAACATCCCTCGCCTCCTCAAGCACAGGATATCCTCGTGGCTTAGCAGGTCTGAAAAATTACCGTACTATAGGGATATATAGGGCACTGTTGGGGTTATATTGGAGTATTTCTTGCGGCAATATTGGAGGTTATAATGGGATTTCGAGTTCCTATGTGAGGACCCTTTACCGTCATTCTGTCAGGAATCTAGGACCGTAATGCAAGAAAACTATGCTTCGGCCCCTATACTAAGGGACTTTGTGAGTCTTTAGGCCTTTGGAGATCTTCCGTTGCGCCGCTGGCATGTTGATTAGGTCTGGAGGGTTTAGGGGACAGACCTTAAAGCGAAACCAGCATCCGATCAGGGCTTCGTGTACAAAAGGAGCCCTGGGAAACTGCCCGTTTCATGTGCGAAGAGATAACCTTTCTCCACTTCCGGGGATTACAGCATGCCCTACAATCCCTGCCGAGGACCCTAATATCCCCTCATCATAATAATCCCTGTATATATCCCTTGGCATTCCCCCATTTCGAACTCGAAGCCCTAAACCCCAAAACCTAACCCATAAACCCCAAACCTAACCCCCAAACCCATGTCAATCTTAGGGGCAGTCCCAAACCATCTCCAGGCGCCGTACATGCGCTCGGACAGGGAGACTTGCAGTGGGCCGATGCGGACTTCGGACGTCCCAGTACCTGGCAGTTTGGGATTTAGGGTTTAGGGTTTAGGATTAAGGTCTAGGGTTTAGAATTGACGGCTAAGGGTTTAGGGTCTAGGACTTAAGTTTTGGAGGGTATAGGGCTAAGGGATTGCCAAAAAAAATAGGACCCCTGTTTGATGGTCCCGAAATTCGATTGATTACAGGATGTCGGGATGTGTAAGGGGGACTCCCTAAAGCTTAGACCCTTTACGGGGAGCCCTATTCATTCAAACTACCATGTCAAGGTGCAGGGTTTAGTGTGTCCTTGCGATATGGGGAGCCGAAGGGTTTAGGTTCTGCTTCCGTTTAGGGTGTAGGGTTTCGGGCCTAGGGCATCTGGATGCAAGGCTGAGACTTGACCTCTCGCATGGCTGAGGGGACTATGCTAGGATTGTTTATGAGCTTACCCTGCCAAGCAGAAATCGAGATTTCTATGGCCCTTTTGAATCCTAAACCCTAAACCCTAAACCGAGTGGTTGCGGCCTTTGCATTAACTACTTGTACAGCCGAGGTATTTGTTGACTCCATTCGAAACTAGTAGCACGGTTTAGGTTTTGTTGGTCTAGGATGCAGGGATTAGGCTTTAGGGTTCAGAGATTTGGGGTCCCACTTTGCCGGGGGGGGTCCATATAACAAGGCTTTTCATATTTAGTCTAAAGCATGGCCGCTGCTTTTGGAACCCCTCATCTGCACCAGGGGTCCTCGCTTTAAGGGTTTAGGGCTTAGGGTTCATCGTCCTCTGTAATGGAAAAAGGTCTGATTCTGACACAGCTGGCGGTAAAGGCTATGGGTTCTGCGTTCATAGTTTGGGGTTTTATGGCTCAGGGTTTCCTTCCACCCTGAGCCCTAGACCCTCAACCAGAACCCTGATGCCGGATACAACCTGATCATGAGGTGAGACCTTTCCTACTAGCCTACCGGCAGCCTATCCAATAGCCATGTACAGCCCCAGACAACATACTACAAGAACATACACTTTGCATGATCCTGTCTCTAAAAGAAACTTTAAGGGCACAATTATGGGGGCTGTGACCCTTCGGGTCGCTGCCAATACATTGCCCGGGGTGCAAGGCCCTTCTGTCGAAGCCCCCAGTGGCGCACCTCAGGGTGTGGAGACTGGGGTTGAAGGTGTCCGGGTCCAGGATTATGGGCTTCAACTCTGGGAGAATAATGGAAAGCAATACGGAGATGTCCATATTCCTCATTGGGTATCGGTATCAAACGAACTGCGAAAAAGATATGATATTTGACAATGACCCAGGATGAGGGTTCAGGGGGTAAGGATCAGGCTGAGGGATTCAGGTTTCGGGCCTCGGGTTAGCCACGACCTTTTTGGAGCTGAGGAAAGAGTGGAGGCTCAGAGCTGTTACATGGGCAGTAGTGGCAAGGAATCTTCTGGAGGCTGCTGGAAAGTTTCTTGTCAGGATTGGCCCTATGCATATATAAGAAAAACGAGTGTCCGAATTCTTAACCTGCTTACTAAGTCCCCATGACCCTCCAAGTGCTGGGAGGATCTTGGCACGAAGCCTAGTGGGCAACTTGTACGAACATCAGCCCCAATGCCCTCGAGCCTCCACATAACAAGCGAGTTCTAGTCCCACCTTACGTATGGGTACTTCCCAAAATTACGGATACCGTTTTTGACGCTCAGAAACTCAATGAACTCTCCAAATACCTGCATAGAAGTAACTACTCTTCTCGCTGTCATGGAGGGCTCCTGCCTCTGTTAGGGGGATGCACAAACCCAAATCCTCCAAATATTCCAACCCTTACACCCTAAACCCTCAAGCCCTAGGCCCTATACCCTAAATCCTCAAACCCCAGACCGTAAACCCTCACCTCAACCCATACACCCTAAACCCTCAACCCCAAAACTGCCAAAACATATGGTAGTTTGCCAAAACAGGGGGATCTCCCAGATACTATGATCCTTATCATTGGGACCGCCAAAGATGTACCCGCAATTTTGGGAAACCCCCATAAACCCTAAACCCTAAACCCTAAACCCAAACCCTAAACCCTAAACCTCACAGCTACTAAGCTTCCAACGTGGCTGCCGAAGCCCAAGTGGCCGTGTAAGCCGCCGCACTATGCCCGCGCAGAGCTGGCAGAGGGGACCCTCAGGGTCCAAGTAATAGGGTCCCTTTAAAGGGGGTTTATAGGGGGCTATATGAGCTACAGTCAATATTTCCTACCCAATTTAATGGACATGGGTTCCTTATTAGGGATTATATTAGGGACTATACTAAACTGTAAGAGGACCACAATGTCCACTGCTAAGGGCCCCTTATTGACAGTAGCTCATATACGGATATATGGACTATATAAGGGTGTATAGGGCCCAAATCATAGGGCTGCAGGGCCCAAGTACCATTCATATCATAATCTTTGGGCCCTGAATCCCTATCATTTGGGTCCTTGGACCCTGAGGGGTAGTGTTCAGAGAGTAGTCGGAGGCCCAGGGTAGGTCTAACTGACCCAACTCTAGAGTTTAGGGTTTAAGGTTCAGGGGCCTTCGAGGGCTGTAGGGTTTAGGGTTTAGGGTTCAGGATTTAGGGTTCAGGAGGCGCGGGGGCAATACAGAGTTGTGGGTGTACTTGCAAGCCAGTTGTGAGTCTTGCAAGAAGAGGCTGACACTCAGCTAGGGGTACCTCTCCCATCGAATTCCCCAAAAAGGGTCCTAAGTACCTTTATGGGGACTACTGCCGAAACCATATTTTCACTAGCATCCCCTTAATAACCCCTATAATAGTCCCCTATATAATCCCCTATAGAACCCCCTTTAAGGAGTTTAGACTATAACTCCTATAGATACTTGGGATTCCTTGGGATTTTGCCCCTTCTACTACCGCGTAACACGAGTGACTCACACATCTATTGCGAGCTTCCAGTTCCGGACTTCATCCAGGCGAACCGCTCGCTGCCATTCCAAGAACGAAGCCCATGTAATGTAATAGCTTTTTCTTTTGCATTATACCTAGATATGCCCTACGAATAGCCCTCTATGAGCTCAACTCCTATACCTGCAGGGTATGGTTGTCAGCCTTTGGGCTGTCAGGTTAGGGTGTAGGGTGGGGATGTAGGGTGTAGGGTTCAGGGTATTTGGCTTACACCTTCTGGAGGATACATGGGGTCCAAACTTCCGCTAATTGGCCAGTTGGAGTTCCGGTAACTACCGGAAATTCTGAATTGTGGTAGACATCCTTGATTATTGGATGCTCGGAACTTATGCATAAGTAGGCTGGCTGGGGCAACAACATACTCAAGCACGAGCCTGAACATCCCAAACCCTACACCCCAAGCCACTGTTCTTCTACTGTGAGGAGCCGAACAGCGGGCTAGTTGCAAGTTTTTCCTGCGAAGCAGGCATTCTGGGTTGAAACAAGAAATTTCAGCAGCTGCGCAAGACCAACCCCGGATATGACACCGAATTTGAAGCCATGCTTGTAGTTGAGTTCACGGCAAAAAGCCCTCAGAAGTAGGATTGAAGTTGTCAGGTTGCATCCCATCAATACGCCAACGCCGATGGGAGCCCTCAGAGGGGACCCCTCACATTTTGGAAGGGTCTTATTTAAGTTGCAGTTGTTGTTGGTTGAGGCAGGCCAGATGATGCAGTTCTGTTTCTTCTTATAAATACTTTAACCCAGAGGGGCATATCCTACTCATCTTACACTGAAACTGGGGACTATAGCATTCCCATGAAGCTGCTACTTGCTGATTGTTAGCAGGGAGTGGAGAAATGGATCCCTATGGTAGCTACCTATAAAACCCGCAGCAGTACAGTAGCTTCCATTGCGCGTCCATTCCTTGATCTCTGTAGACCTTATACCCTGAGTAATAACTTCCATTCCTCAAACTCTACCCCTCAGCTTCTGCGCTATAGTCTTGAGTCTGAGGTCCTAATATCCTCCTTAGTAACCCCTGCAATCCCCTATGTAATCCCCGTTAAGGAATTTAGACTACAGCTCCACTGATTTCGGGTCAGGGTGTCTTGCGCAGTGCTCATGCGGTACTTTGAAACCCTGAGACACCCCTTACCCTCCCCAAGAGCTAGCATGAAAAACCTTCTAGGCCCCTTTTCAGAGGGCAGTGGTCTGTTTCGAGCCCAAAACCTTCCCAAGCCATGGTGGGTTTTGGGAAGGGATAAGTCTCGCCAGTTTCCATCGCGATCATCACCCTACAGGTCCAAGGACAAACATAATGGGGATATTAATGGTATTTGGGCCCTAAACCCCTACTATTTGGGTCCTTGGACCCTTCGGGTCAAGAACAGTTCTTCAACAATTACTCGGCTTGGTTTTGTGTGTTGTTCATGTAGGGAGGGCTCTTCGGAAGGACATACCCCTACATGATAGTTTCCCAAAATAGGGGACCCCCAATATAGACCCCAAAATATTCGAGCGCTTACTATGGAGACCCCTAAATTGGTAATTGTTTGGGAGATGACCGAGTAGTCCGGACAGTTCCCCCATAACCTGCAGGGGTACCCTTTAAGGGTCCAGCCTGAAGCCCCGTAAAACCCTTCACCCTACACCCAAAACCCGGGTTTAGGGTTGCCTCAGAATTTGTCATCAACGTCCAAGCGTCCCGCTCAGCCCGCTTCATGAGATCGCAAGCCAACTTCATGAAAGTCAGGCTGCAGCTTCCTATTCACAAAAAACTTGTGCAGAATCAAATGGCAAATGACACAGACATTGTGAAGGGGGGGAGAGGGTGGTGATCTGAAGTATATCTACACACACATATACAAATATGATGCTTATATGCAATCCCCCCTCAGTGGATGAACCCACATTGGGCCAATTTTATGATGTTTGGGGTAGCCTACAGGATACGGAAAGCATAACTAAGGCTTTGGGAGAAGCAACTGGAAAACATGGAAGATGAAACGGAGACGGGGTCAAGACGGAGATCAGGGTTTAGGGCTAGGTAGGCAGATCGCGAAAATGAGTGTTATCTAGACTAGTACTTCAAGAGACCATGATTGTAACAATGACGCCGCAATGAGGTAATGACCTTCAGAACAACGAAGGAATCCTGGGTGGAATGGCATCTTGGAAATAAAGCAGGCGCACTACGAAACACGAGATGTGCAGCAACAACAGGGAGATATGGCTTATGACTCCGGCGGACCCCCGTCCCGTAATAGTGGTAGAGTCGGAGTATAAGAGGATCCTAGTATAGTTACGAACATCCTTTATAGTCACTACTACTACTGGGTGCTGGCTCCAGCTAGGTTATAAGCTGAACCTGTTTATAGTAGGAGTGTTTCGCTACCTAGCCTTGGAAGCTTGCTCGGGAAGTTCACTTTGCCTCTGTGACGTGTAAACCACGCCTACGCCGGCGTGGGATTCAATTGAGACACTGCGTCGAAGGCCGGCCCTAGATCTCTGTGGGCTCTGAAGTAATAATAATGCAAACAGTATGATATAATAACAACTAACGACAGTATATAATAATAGCAGCGATAGCAATTAATGATCATGATAGTACTGTAATTCCTTTGCTCCAGCCCTGTGGGTACGCTGTGAACGTATTTTGGGAGGAGTAATTTGAGGTCTGGGTCATTTGGGTCTAGCTGTGTGGTTCGGATGTGAGTTATGATGCCCTCGGACGCTACATTGCAGATTAGGGTGAATCTCTCCGACTGTCTCAACGACCAATATAAACCTAAACCCTAAGCCCTAAAGCATGGGCACCTGTCGTCACAAACCGAAGGCGTGGTGCTGAAAGGTTGGGTTTCAAGGTATAATACAGCCCCAGAAAATCACATAGGCCAAAATCTGGATTCAGGTCTTAGGATTTGTTTGCTATACGCATGTTCCGCGCGCATCCTACAGGCTCCCTAGGTGGTATAAAAAAGGAGGCCTTGCTGAAGGCTCTCCGAGGCAGGTTCTAGGCGTGTGTTTGAAGACAACCCACGCCATCTGCCAAGTCTTTACTGACAGGGTTTAGGGTTTAGGGTGGTAGTAGGGAAAGAAGGAATGGGAACATAGGGATTATTTTGGAGGATTGTGTGGGGTTCACAAGCCCCACACACCAGTCCTGCCTTGAGCGCTTGTGGTCTACACTACACATCCCAAACCCTCAGCCCACCCACCTACAAATCCCAAAAAATCAACCAAAAAAGCCCCAAATCCTATCAGCCCTAACCCAACCCTAAGGATCCTAGGACCCAAATAGTAGGGCTTTAGGGCCCATACCATTAATATTGTAGTATTGGGGCCCTAACACCCTATTACGTGGGTCCTTGGAACCTTAGGGCCAGATATGTCAAGCATAGGACACCCCAGAGCCGCAAGATCTTCCTTTTAAGGGCCGGCGTGACACGGCACGTGCATCGATTCGTTTTCCTTACCCTATGTCAAACACCCGGATACCCAACACAACAAAGCCATACCTTGAACCCCCCAAGTACCCTCTATAGAGCCCAGATATCCAAAATATGAGACCTACATAGACCCTGTCTAAGGGTAGTTGGGGGGTCCTGTCGAGACATCTGCAGCGCACCCAAGTGCGGATGCCCGGCCTAAGGGCTGATGGGGGCATTGTCTGTTCCCGAAGTCATACCCTGGGGCCCTAAGTCTATAAATGATACCGACATTGGGCCCTAAAGTCTGTAAGTAGTACCTACATGGAGCCTTAAGGATTTTCAGGGCGTTATGAACTGGTTTATTGAAATTCAGGGTCTCAGGGACCGTTTAAGAAGTTATGCTGGGACTTGGGTTGTCAAGCTTAGGGTGTACGACGTCTCTTCGCCTGTAGACTTCAGGGCCTGCACTCACCCAGCCAGTTTAATTTAAGGTCTAGGGTTTAGGGTCTCTAGGGGAGGTTTGGTGGCCTTACAAAGGGCTTCAGGGATTGTATAGTGAAGGATGGTACGGTAATCATCAGGACTACCCCTGTTTGGTGGCTCTGCAAAGATGACTGTCCGTTTTGTGCACGTGGGGTCGATTTTGGCTACCCCCGTTACAACAGTATATAGAGTCGTAGAGTACTAGTAGTACCTTCAGTAATGACAATAGTGATCAGCAAAACAAACGAGGACCATGATATTGAGGCGCTAAGGGTTCGCGGGGGCTCCTTTGGCGTTTGTCGCTCCCTTAGTCTACGCCTGTGGGAGGGTTTGGGGGTTATCTTACAGCCTTTTGGGGGGGTTGGGTTTTAAGGCACTAGGCGTTTGGCGGCTGAGGGTTTTTGGTCTGGGCTCGAAGGTTTTAGGGGGCGCAGCGGAACACTTCAGTGGCAA
This sequence comes from Symbiodinium pilosum, assembly GCA_905231905.1. Taxonomy (NCBI): domain Eukaryota; class Dinophyceae; order Suessiales; family Symbiodiniaceae; genus Symbiodinium; species Symbiodinium pilosum. The sequence continues at coordinate 101,221 of CAJNIZ010005769.1, read as the reverse complement.
CTCCTGGAGTCAACAATCTAACTCCGGACTCTTGTCAAAGCGTCATGCCGGAACCACTGAAACCTAATCGCGATAGGGCTTAGGGCTAAAGGGTCTTCATGGTCCATGGTTCATGGTTTACGGGATAGGGTTTAATCTTCATCCGTCCTGAAACGGAATGAGTGCCTCATTTACGAAAATCCTCCTAATTTCTGTGGGCCCCTTCAAGGAAACAGTGCCCCAATATCCTTTGAATTGATCCTCCAATATCTGCAGCTCAGAATAGGGCGCCCCTCCCTGCCATCTGTGTATTTGGGGCTCTATGGGTTTCCATGTTAGTTTAGGGTAGAATGGGTCCAGGGGCAGAATTTGAAGTTTCAGCGGGCACTGCAGATGTGGTAGCTTCCCAAACAGGGGACCCCAATATAGATCCCCAAATTCCGTAGTCCTTGTTATGAGGCCCCCCCCCCAAAGCAAAGGTACCCCAAATTTTGGGAATCCCCCATGTCGGGAAAGCGCTGCACAATCGAGGTGGAAGCAACGAGGAGAACTTCCGTATCTCCGAGGTTGGAACGCTTTGAGGGTGTAATTAGGGTCACGGATTGAGGGGTTTAGGGGTTTAGGATTGAAGGGGGTTGAGGGTTAAAGGGTTTAGGCTCGGTTTAGGAGTTTAGGGCTCAGGGGTTTAGCGTTGAAGGGTTTAGGGTTTGGGGCTTCAGGGCTTAGGAGTTTAAGCTTTTAAGGTGTGGGGTTGAGCGGTTTAGGGTTCGAGGCTCCAGGGGTCTAAGGGTTTAGAGTTTAAGGTTTATAGGGGTTTAGGTCTTGGGGCTCTACGGGTTTAGGGAGTGGGGGTAGGGCTTTAGGGTGTAGGGTTACGGGTTGTGGGTACAGGAAAACGGTTCGGGGTTCTACCAGACTAGCAAATTGTAAGGTTCCAGCTGGGCTACTTCTTGGGATCCTACAAAAGATAGCCTCGCATATTCCGCACCACTTTTGTGCATTTCTGAAAAAGTTACGAGTTTACAGTATACACTATGTATAAGGCCCTGTGTAGAACCAAGCCTATGTTCAGAAGAGAGATCTGTCTTCTCTTCACAAAAATGTATCAGAAGGGTCCTATCGCAAAATGTCGATAAGTATTTTATCAAGAAGACATTTCCTCGTGTTGGAGGCCCCCAACCCGCCGTCTTCCCATCACAGCCCTATTCAAGGGTTGAGGGGTAACCGGGGTAATTGAAGCTGTTCCTGGGAGGGGTACGCGTACAAGCACATATACATGCACAATGTATACACTATAGGGTTCAGGAATAGATAGGGTTTAGGGCTTAGGGTTCTGCATTCCGCATGACTATGTCTTAACTGGATTTCCAAACTCTGAGGACAGTGCGCAGCGCCGCCTGACGTTATGTGAGGCGGTGCTGCGCAGCTCAAGGTGCTTCCTCGAACATGTGGCTGCTCGTATCTACACCATCCTGGATGCCAACAGTAGAAAAGGAATGGCCCAAAACTAGCTTGGAAAAACAGATAGCGAAACAAATTGTTGTTCCAGATACCTTTGGTTTGGGGTTTTAAGTAGAAGTTTGTAAGTGCACATTCGCGCACAGCATTTCACAGAATGTTGATCTATACACCCCCAAACTGAGGGATCCCTGTTACTTGCCAGGAAGCAACTAGCTTCCTGTGGAATCGGCGCATGGGCTGGGTTTGGGGTTTAGATGGGTTTAGAGTTTGGAAGTTGCGGGCCTTTTATGGCACCAACTATAGTAATGCAGCTAATACCTGGGTGTACTCGGGTGGGTCCTTCAGTTTCCAAACGACCCAAGACCGTGCTCTGTGGGATCTGATCATACTGCGCCAGCTTTGAAAGCCCTAGACCGGCCTAAACCAAAAGAGCTGAAACCCTGAACCTTGAGCCCTTACATGCTTTAAAACCCTGAACCCCTCAAACCTTAAGCCCTAACATCCCCAAAATCTGACCGACCGAGTATTTCCGGTATTCCAAATAAGGCCCGGCAGTGGATAGAGATATATTTCACATCTTAGGGCCCCCAAAATCTACTGCAATTCCTAGAGTATAATGTACATGGGGTTTTGCAAGATTCCTCCATCCCTTAAGCCCTATACTATTTAGGGTTTAGGTTTAGGGCCCTATGATACCTTGAAACCTGAATGCTCCAAACTCTATACCCTCTTAGACCTTTGCATCTGCAGCTTCTGGAGGAAGCCCTTGGGTTTCAAAGTACTGTACAGGACTTGCAGGAAAAAGATTGGCAAGGATGCACGCCAGCCGACGAAGCCACAGAAGTCTTACATGTTTCGTCGTACATTACGGTTTAGGGTTTAGGTTCCACAAAAGGCCGGGATCTACGTAAGGTTACTCTGAATCGGGTACTGTTGGGGACCCTAGGGATCACAAAAGGAGTATCGAAACCTAGGGATAGCACAGAAGCATCAACTGACAACTTACGCGCAATCATTCTTCACGGTACCCTCCCCCAACAAACGCGAAGCCTAACCCCTAAACGCTAAACCGAGTTTACTTTCGATTCTGCTTGATGAGCAGAAGTCCAGTATTGCGTGGCGTCACTGAGTGGCAGCACTATTACTCGGCAGAAACATGTATACTCTACAAACCCTGATACACTTGACATCCCGGCTTCACACAAACTCTGCATATTAGCTGTATACGCCCTAAACCCTAAACCCTGAACCCTCAACTTAGCGTTTGGGGCTTTGGCTCTCGCATAGGACTTCGTGCATCCTGGTTCGACCGTCGTCAGAAATCCAGCGCCAGGTGCGCCGGATCATCCATGATGTTGACCCCGTACACATACCTTGGAGGTTGTTTATTTAAGGTATAGGGTTTACGGGGTATATGGGGATCTGGGTTCCAGGATTGGGTGTGTGCGGACGCTCCTTACAAATGAGGGACCATTGGGAACACACTTCCTAACCAACACGTGATTCTACCTTATGGCCATTTTTTGGGGACAGGCATTTTGAACCACTGTCAATTTGGGGCCTTCTTTAAAAACCACTAGAAAACTCCAGGGCACCTTCAGACTGTAGGTTAGTGGGCTGGAGCTATTCGTGCTCAAGGCTTTGGATTGTCAAATGCAGGCTAGCGGGGTTTGGAGCTTTTGGTGTTAATTGCTTTGGGATTGGGTTTAGGGATTAGGGTTTAGGGTTTAGGGCTTAGTAGGTGCTAAGGAGGGTTGAGCTTCTCAGGGTTAAGCTGCTTAGGAGCCACGGCTAAATGGAGGCAAGTGATATCAAGACCCAGACCCATAATCTTTGAGGACGTGGACACAGCTACACAGACCTAACATGCCCTGATCCAAACCCCCAACATCTAAATCCTCTAAAACCCCCCAAAACCCTAACAACCCTAAACCCCAAAACCTTGAACCCTAAACCCTAAACCTAACCCTGGCAGACAAGGTGCCGAAGCTGAATGGTTGCAGGTACCCTAAACCACTCAAACCACAGGGATTCAGGGATTGGTAAAGGAGTCTGCTTGTACCTCCTCATCCCCCTCCCCACCCCCTCCCCACCAAAAATATCCTCGCATTTCCGCTCAATATGAAATTGTCTATGACATTGAGAATATTTAGGCGCTTTCCGGGCGTTCTGGACTGCTTTTGCGCCCTGACGATCCACCCTCCCTCTCAAACCAACGTGGAACCCCAAATGGGACAGATCAAGAGTATAGGGCAAAGCGCCTTCAATCATTCAAGCAGCTGCAAAAAACCTACGACCCTCAAGTATGGGGTCTAGCAGCTAGCACGCGCAAACTGGAGCTGTTCATTTCATGAGCCGGGCGGCGCGTCGCACATAAGACCCTCCGGCAACTCGTCGTCGTCCGTCCCTTGCACTAGAAATCCTGGGCCCAGAACTTTTGGCAGCACATACTAGCTAGAACGCCGAATTAAGGCTCTCTTGAGTATATTCCCAAGAGAACTACAATTAGAGTGCAGAAATGGGCTTGGGAATCTGCATCTGTGAGTCTGGGTGGTCCCCAAAGAATTATTTATGAATAAGTGCCCGTCTACAACAAGAGGCAAAAGTAGGAAATGTCCGAAAGCGCCGCCTAGGAATTGGTGGTTGCATCCAGTGACTCTAGCTAGGAACTGGGTCTTGAAGCAAGGGACTGCGTCTTGAAGCAAGGGTTTAGGATTATGAGGGTTTATTAGGCAGAGAATGTTCACTACGCTTCAGGGTGTAGGCTGTTTTCAGGTACCTCAAGAATGAGAACACTTGGACCCGGAGTAAATATACGGATAGAAAGGGTTTGGGTTTCTAAGTTTAAGGTCTCTAAATGCCTCGGCCCCCAAAGTATGCAGAATAGCTTGTTTTGTGGGACTGCAAGTAGATTTCTGGCCATGCGTTGCCGCCTCTGGGGGTCCCTAAACCCTATGGAACCCTTGAAACGCAAGTCCTCGTAGAATTCTTGCTGTAATGGAGCAAGCTACTGCTTCACTGTGTGGGGATTTCCATGTGTTGAGAACGATCCGCATAAGATTTCGGCTATAGAGTAATGATAGTGGTTTTGTCAACCCCAACCCCCAAAACCAAGACCCTATGATGATCATATAACAGCTATAGGGTCCTAAAATTGGGGGTTGGGGTTACCAAAAAACCACATATTATCGAGAGACGGGTTTAGGATTTTGGGCGAGGCTCAAGGTTTCGGGCTTACAGTGACCTAAGAGAGCCTCGCACCTGTCACTTGCAAGACATAGCATAGGGTTGCGGTTTCATGGATGCCCTACAGTTTGAGGGAATGTAGCTATCATCAAAGCAATCAAGCTTAATAGGAAAGGGGGGATCTGGGTTGCTGTTTAGGAACATAATTTCAGTTGCTATATTGGGGAATCCTAGTATCTATTATATATACCCATTATGGTAACTTTATACAAGTTCCTTAACAGCAACCCAGTAATGGCTGAGGCCAATGCAACTGGAGGACCGTAGGGGCGGTAGATGGCGTAGGGTTTACGGCTAAGGGTCCTCATGCTGCAGCATTCAGGAAACCTAAACCCCAAAAGTATGTAAAATAACAGCCCTAGACCCAGAACAATCGCCATAAAGGCCATTATTTTACCTACCATCAGGCGCCAGGTAAACCCTTTTTGGGGCTTAGGTGTAGGATTCACGCCGCCAAGTGCAGTGAGATTATGCTGCTCTTCTAGAATACAAGGAGGATCCATTCCCTGCGGAGCTTCTATGCTGTAATACCCACTACTCAACCCTAATCCCTACATCCTACATTCTAAAGCCCTTCGACTTTTAGAGCCTAAATGCGGAATTGGTCGCTTCTAATGGGGCTCTTAGAGGAGCTACTCATATTTCGGCCTAGTCTTCTGGTAGGGTTGACTTGGAGGAGGGGGACTAAGTAAGCAGCGCTTACCTGGTGATATCTGATGGCTTATGGGGGTATATTAGTATACTTACACCCCCTAAACACTAAACCCCCCCAGCAACCCAAGTAAGGCTCAGACTCTAGCCAAAGTACTGACCCCACATTGGAAGACCCCCAGCCCGCCGTCAAGGGGTTTAGGGTTTAGGTATTAGGGCTTAGTCTCTGATCCAGCCCGGTAATCTCCATTGCCTGAAATTAGCCCAAGGTTACAGGCCTTGAAACCAATTTTCAACTCTAAGCGTGAACACATGAGCCCCTGGCCGAAATGCACCTTCGTCTTGGGGATCATGTCCCTGTAGGAGCAAAGCCTCAGATTGTTTCGGATTTCTGCGCTTTGGAAAGAAAGGCCACTGTTTCAAATCCTCAAATATAGGTGCCGTCGTATCCAACGTATCACAAAGCTAGCGCACAATTCAAGTCTTGGACATTCTAGATACAACCCCTATATAACCCCTAGAATCCATTAAAAGAATTGGGGCTCGGGGACTGCGCTTAAGGGTCAGGGTGTTAATCCCCTCCCCGTACTATTTAACCCCCCTCCACCTCCCCTAATATTACGTACTCCCAGTATATTATGATATACCACAATGGAGAATATTTCATGTTGGAGGGGGTTGGGAGGGGTTTAGTACAGGCCCTAAACCCTACACCCTAATAATAAACCCCATATACCCCTCTAAGGGTGAGGGTTTTTAATATTAGGGGGAGGGGATTGGGACCCTAAATCCTAAACCCTAAACCTAAACCCTAAACCCTAAACCCTAACCCTAAACCCTAAACCCTCAACCCTAAACCCCGAGGGGATTACCCTGGACCCCAACTGACAAAGCTTAGGGATGCCTTGCGCGCAGGCCGAAGTCCTGCATCTCTTGCTACATGATGTACGGGCCTAAGAGAGCTGTAGTCTAAACTCCTTAAAGGGGCTGGTTACATAGGGGATTATTATATAGGGGAGAATTATAGGGGTCTTTCGGGCGGATACTAGGAGTTTAGACTATAGCTCAAATGGGTTTGGGGCACATGCAACAACAGAAAAATGCAGGGGTAAGCAAGGAACAGTTTTGGGAGGATACTGTTGACTGTTGATGGACACACTCCTGCATGACCCTTTATGTTACTTTCCGTAAAAGGGACCCCAACACTGACCCAAGAATACCATAATCCACACTATTGGGACCCCCCAAAATGGTGCCTCAAAACCCGCATACACCTATGTACCTAAGTTCTAGAGCCAGATGGAAAGCTTCGCTACTGTTCGAAGATTTCTAAGAGGATCCGTTCGAGAAACTATCATGTTTCCATACCAGGGGACTGTCTCCCCCCAAACCCTAAACCCTAAACCCTAAACCTTACCCCCTCGAAAAATGTCCTCAATATTCCTGTATTCAAAAGGGAGTTGAAAAAGTAAAGCCAAGCTCCTAAGGCTCCAAATGGAAAGGTACTCAGGTCCAGACCCTACTTGCAGGGTGAGGGGACTTAGTAAGTAGGTCAAAAATGGGGATAAATTTGGGTTACTATAAATGGGGGGGTTGTTAACCTACGAACTAAGGCCCCCTGACGCTCCAAGTAGTCAACTTGAGCCCCCGGTACCCTAAACCCTAGACCGTGTACATCGAGCCTAAAAGGCCGCCATCTTTGCAATGCATAATGAACTCCCATTGTCGCACTCCATGCTTCTGCCTTACCTACTTCCCCACTCCCAAATTCAAATGAAGGCCTACAAGTTGAGGGTGCGGCAGTATAATGCGAGGATTTTGGCAACCCCAACCCCCCAGACTAGGACCCTATGACTATTGCAGGATCATCACCGGGTACTAATGTTGGGGGGTGGGGCTACCAAAACCCTTTGAATCCTCTGAGGAATGAGGTGGTATCACTCCAAAATCCAAAAAGCAGAAGCAGAAGCCCCCTTTGAGGCTGTATTGGTACATCCACTTCAACTGCACAGCCCAGGCACATTTTGCGTACCTTCGCGCAGGTAGCACGTAGGGTAGTGGGATGTTGAGCATAAATCCAGGAATGCGGGAATTTCAGGAACCTAAACTGAATCCACAATCAGTTTTCTAAATATACTATACCATGGATCCATAAGGAGTATGAAAGGAAAACATCTGAGATTTTTCAGACCATAAACCCTAAACCCATTCTCTTGGGATTTAGGTAGGGTACTGGCTTGAGGTTTATCACGGGTCACCCTGCTACCCCCCTCCCCCCTCTATACTATAGCCCCTTTTACGTCCTCCTTACTTACCCTGAATTTACCCTAAAAATAACATAAACCTAAACCCCAATTAGCCTTAATTAGCCCGAACTATCCTCAAGCACCTAAGCCCTAAATATCCCTGATGATCCCGAAGTAACCTTAGTTAAGCGGCAACCCAGAGGGGTAGAAAGGGGACCTATGTGAGTGTGCGCTGGGACTCGGATTGGAAAGCTGAGCTCGACGGTCTGGGGTTTAGGTTTTAGAGGTTTAGGGTCAGGCAGGGAGCTTGCAAAAGCTTTGGCGGATGTCCCAGCATCTGGAGCTTCATAGAAAAAGTAGCCTTAGGGACACCAGATAGGGAGGGTTATCAAAAATTCTGATCACTCTTCGAGTTCCTTGTTTAATTGGAACCCCAATATTTAGCATCTGTCCTCGGTCGTTCCTGACGTTTGTACTCATGGGGAGCTGGCATGAGAGGTTGTTAAGAAAGGCTCCCGCGAAATATGTTCTTGCATTAAGAACATGATTGCTCTTCCTGAAAGAAGCTTGGTTGATCTCAGTTGAAAACAGTCAAGTCCAACGAATTACAGGATGGCACGGATGGTTTAGGGTTGAGGGCTTGGGAGATCAGCCGAAAAATGGTGTGACCCAGGCATGCTACAATCAACCGAGAAAGGGGGGCGTCTCAAGTCCTGTAAGTAGAGGGGACCCTGTTTTGCGCTTGTGTCTGCTAATTCTTCTTCTTGGGAGTCTGGCCGCACCCTTCATACTGAATCTGAATGCATCATTCAAACAGTCTTTATTCAGGGCGCGCAAGATCAAGGTGCAGGTGTAGCTTAGAAACCAAAGACAGGCTGCGCAATTAGCTTACACGGACGTTGCGTGAGAAGTTGGCCAAGTCGCTAAAACATTCCAGCCCCGCACGTCGATGCCCAGTTCGCACCATTCCCCTGCCGGATCCTGCAACACTTCTTGCGTCTAACACCTCATATGCTTGTAAAGTCATATACCCACTTTGTTGTTGTCAACCTGTCGGAAGGGGGCCAAGCTGCTCCAGGGTCCTACCCTAAACCCTAATCCGAAGCCCTAGACCCGAGTTCCTGCCTCAGCCACACAATCCTTTATGCTGACACCAGGAGAGGGGGACGTCTCGCACTCACCATAGAGTTTAGGCTTTAGGATTTTGTTTCTGAGGTTTGCTTACACCGTTTTCCGCCAGCAATGTAATCTGACAAGGCGATGATGAAGCTTCTTGGGGTTTGGGCTAACATGTAGGGTTTAGGATTTAGGGTTTTAGGGGTTTGGGCTCAGAGTTTCAGGATGTTGGGGCTCGTGTGGTAGGAGTGCTGAAGGATTAGGTTGCTTTAGCATGTTGACAGAACTCTCCCAAAGGCTTACTGTTGCTTCAGGGAGAGCGAGGGAGTAAATATGAGGACTATGATAGGGGTCTATACGGGGAGCCTCCAGAATCCAAAACATATGCACCCTGAAAATGATCCCATTACTTCCCTATGTAGGCTAGGGGATTATTGGGAGGATGCATTTTGGATCCTGCAAGGGGGTCTAGGCCTCGACCCCACCCTAAACACTAAACCCTGATCCCTAAACCCTAACGCCATCCCGGTCCTTGACTATGTAGCCAGACTTCGTGATCAAGCAGGGCTTGCCATTGTACTCCTCAGCACATTGTCCGAGGTTGCGGGTCGATCCCACTGCTGCCACTGATGGAAGCAAATGAAAAAGCAAGTTGCAAACGGAATGGAAGCTGGATTTATATGAGATGTAGTCTAAACTCCTAGTATACCCCTTAATAACCCCTATAATGCTCTCCTCTATTATCCCCTATATAACCCCCGTTAAGGAGTTTAGACTACAGCTCATATAGGGCGTTATAAGGGGAATATAAGGGAGGTGAATTTAGTGTTTAGGGTTTAAGAGGCAGTAGGATATTCGCACACTGGCCATCAGCACCGGCATGGCTATGTGCAGTGTTGTTCATTTCCTGTGGCATACTTTTGCTAGAAAGAGCTGCTTGCTCACTGCTTGATAGTTGCATTCATCACTGGGTTGCTGTTAAGGAACTTAAGCAAAGTTACCATAATGGGTATATGGTAATTAACATGGTTCCCCCAAATGAGCTATAGTCTAAACTCCTTAAAGGGGGCTTATATAGAGGATTATATATGGGACTACTATAGGGGTTATTAAGGGGGATACTAGGAGTTTAGACTATAGCTCAAATATAGTAACTTAATTTAAGTTCCTTAACAGCAACCCAGAAAAGGAAGGTTTTGAGGGTTTAGGGATTAGGGTTAAGGGTTTAGGGATTCGGGTTAAAGGGTTTTAGGATATGAGAAGGGTTTTGAGGGTTTAGGGATTAGAGTTAAGGGTTCAGGGTTTAGGGTTTAGGGATTAGGGTTTAACTTTTTTAGGGGTTTAGGGGTTGTAAGGGTTTAGGGATTAGAGTTTAGGGTTTAGGGATTAGGGTTAAGGGTTCAGGGTTTATGGATTAGGGTTTAGGGTTTCGGGATAAGGGTTTAAGGGGGTTTAAGGGTTTTAGAGTTTAGGGAGTAGGGTTTAAGGGTCTAGAGTTTAAGGGTTTCAGAGTTCAGGGATTAAGGTTTAGGGATAAGGGTTTTAGGGTTTAGTGTTTCAGGGTTTAGGGCTTAGGGTTTAGGGGTTACCTAGAAAGCCGGCAGACCATGATTATAGTCTACTTTCCCTACTTTCTCACCGCTTTGGCTTAAGGTAGCCCATTATTATGGGTAGCTAGGCTGTCTAGGTAGGGTTTAGGGATTTGGAATCAGGGCTTATAGGGTTTATTGTATAGGACATATGATATATGGGTTCACGGCATTTAGGACTAGGGTTGAGGGCTTCGGGATTCGGGTTTAGGGTTAGGGGGTTTAGATTTTAGCGGTTTAGATTTGAGCGCATGGGGTATAGGGATAACGGAGACTCAAATCGGTCAAAAAGTGGAGCATGAACTCAAAGCTGAGTGTACACATTTTTGTAGGAACTGAACGGGCCGAAGAATTGTTGATTGTTTTGTTTGGTTTAGGGCTGCGGGGCTGCGGGGCTTAGACTGCTTTGGCACTGTCATTGTTTGTTTTACTTGTGTTGTTATTACTCATTATTGTTGCACATGATGCACATGTCGTTATTATCGCAATTATTGATCTCCATTATTCTCATGATTGTTTTTTTTTTGATTGTCTCACCCTGTTTAGAATCCCTTCCCTGCTTAAAGATGCCGGGTCGCCAAATCTTCAGCCTTGAAAAGAAAGCCGGCCTCTCAAAACACTAGTGCTTAGTAACATGAGTACCTACCCGAAACCCTAAACCTTAGACTTGTCTTCAAAGTTCTTTGGCAAGACCTAGGTTTTGGTCGCTTGATTATGGGTCGTCTTTCAAAGGGCCCCAAGATGTGCAGTTTGTGCCTCTAGCAGGAGTATAGTCGTGTTGCGAAGTAGACATAGGAAGAAAACAAGTCATTCCCCGCAAAAGCGTTCAAGATCTTAACTCCACGAGCACTGCAGTGAGAGGGTCTTTGGCAACCCCCAACTAGCCAAATTTGAGCCCTACGATAGCTACAGGTTCCTAAGCTTTGGGGGGTTGGCATTACCAAGGGTTTAGGGTGCAGAGTTCAGGGCTTAGGGTTTAGGGTTGGGGTTGGCATTCCCAAGATCCTATTCTTAAACTCATCGCCAAAGGTCCCAAAGTGAGAAGATGGCCGTAGCTACACCGTCAGAACAATTTCTGTATGCCTGGGTTTAGCCTTGTGCGTGCGACTTCCTTACCTGGACCCTAGGATCACTAAGCTGATCCAATGCAAATGCGTGCGTGAGTAACAAGTAGCCCGCCAACCCTAAACCCTAAACCCTAAATTCGGTAGGAGACAGTCCAAAAAACAAATGCTAACCCGCCTTTGGTAGGAGACGGTCCAGAAACCCGCATGGTAAACATTCATATTATTCATTCTATAGGCCTTCATGCGGCATAAGGCCGTAGCGATTGAACTTGGCCCCCCACAAGGTTGCCATCCCGATGCAAAACGAGGTGGAAGCCCAGGACCACTTACTTCGCCTCCACTCTTGGGCCGTGAAGCCTCAGCTCCAAATCCTAAGCTCCTAGCCCTAAAGCCCAAATCCTAAACCCTGAACCCTAAAGACTGAAACCTTAACCTTACAAACCCTAAACGCTCCAAAAGAGCGAAAGGTGCAGAACAACAGTGAGAAAGCGGACGAGGACCATGATGGTTTCTTAGGTCTCGAGCACTTCTATACCCACAACCCTAATATAACCCCAATAAAGCCCTGATATAACCCTAATATAAATCCAATATAACCCTAATATAACCCTATCATAACCCCAATATAGCCCTAACATAACCGTAATGTAACATCAATACAACCCTAATGTAACCCTGGTAAGCATCCCGATAGCTCAATGTAAGTACTATTTAGAATTTAGGGATAAAATGGGGGTATTATAGGGGTGATACAGGGTTATATAGGGATAATGGAAAATGAAATGGAAACTAGGGTTTAGGGTTTAGGGGTAATGGTTAAAGACGTTAAGGCGGTTCAGGGGTAAGCATCCAAACAGACCAATGTAGGCATTTGTTGGTTGAGGGCTTAGGGTCTAGGGTGTAGGGTATTATAGACCATCTAAATCAGAAGGTAAAAAAATCCCGCACATCTCTGCTTGGAGGCTCATGGGCACTTAGTAAGTACACTTATAAACCTCTCACCCCTAACACCAAGAATGTTCCCCAGACATAAGGTCTCTAAGGTCCTTTATTATGGTTACGAAAAGATCTAGTCTCAGCGACGGAGGGGGCGGTGTTTAGTGTCAGCATGAAAGTCCAGTATTTATGAGGCTACTATGGCCCACAGTGCAGAGTGAAAATATCCTTTCGCTGCCACGAGAGATCTAGGAATCTAGGGTGCAAGACCCACTGGGAGACACGGAGCTGCAATCTAGCTATAAAATTGACCCTAAACCCCCAAACCCTAAGCCCAGCCACCAAATGCAACAAACACCAAATCCTAAACCCTGGGTCCTAAACCCTTAGCCCTACTTAATACGCACACACCTTGGAAGCCTTTGCCTTCGGCTTCCTAAGCGCACCAATTTCGAGAATCCACCACATATCAGGGTTCAGGGTTTAGGGTTTAGAGTTTGTGTCAGTAGTTACCAATGCTGCAGTCCTAGATTGCCTCTGTTTCTGCAAATGGACCCCGCAATGATATTGGTACTCAGGGCTCTACATCCTCCTAAACATTTATATAAGCCCAGTGTGCATTTCATCTTCCATTCTTGTTTCCAGTTGCTCCTCCCTTTAGTGACCCTTAACCCTAAACCCAAAACCCAAAACTTCAAGCCCTAAACCCTAAACCCCCCAAACCCCAAATGCCAGAACAGGAAATCGAAAGGCTCACCAAAGAGATAGAGAAGGCCTTGGCACAGAAAGCATGTCATCCTCGTAGGCTCAAGTCTATGCTTACAGAGGGTTTAGGGTTTAGAGTTTAGGGTTTAGAGTTTCGGGTTTTTTTCAGTTTAGGGTTTTGAGTTTAGGATTTAGAGTTTAGGGTTTACGGTTTAGAGGTTAGGGTTTAGGGTTACAGAGGTTTAGCGTTTGGGGCTGTTGGGCTTCTGAGTTCTAATCTTGAAGATTCAAATGGCATTCAGGATTTTCTAGATCGTCTGGGATCCCGTGGGCCCGTACGGAGGCTTCATTTCAGTCCTGTTTTCCGGCCTGCGTGACAGCACGCAGACCTACATCTAGATGCCATTTCAAGGCGAGCTGGCCTCCCCTTCAAATCACAAATCCTAAACCCTTAAGCCCTACACCCTAAACCCTAAGTCCTAAACCCTAAATCCTAATCATAAACACTCTCCTGCCCTTCGTTCATTCTTGGCAAGGGCACAGACAGCGGACCCGTAAGAAGGACCGTGGAAATTGCAGCCCCTGCTTACTTCAAAGGGATTTAGGGTTTAGGGCTTCGGGTTTAGGATTTAGGGTTTAGGGTTCAAGGGTTTAGGGTTAAAGATGACTAAGGCTTCAGGGTGTAAGGCCCCATACTCCACCCCCTAAGGTTCCCCCGTCAAACAATCTAGCAAATCCTAAGAAACGGTTAATCAATGGGAGACTTAGGGAGCCCTAGTATCGTGGCAGGATAGGTAATTTATGTCCCTTTGCAGTGTACTTAGATTTGTTATAGCAACTTTGTAGCAGGCCCTAGCTGGGTTAAGGTTCAGCGTTTACCTAGACAGCCAGTTACCCATGACAAAAAGGAACTTTGCCATAATTTCCCACTACTTTGGGTCAAAGTAGCCCATTGTAATGGGTGACCGGGCTTTCTAGGTAGAATTTAAGGTTTTGGGTTTAGTAGGGTTCCTAGCTTTGGTTGGCGTTTGTCCTGTTGTCAAAACCGTGCTCCTCTTCCTGGAGCCCCAAAATGTTGGGGGTCATGTTGTACTAGTGGCCCGAAAATATCACAAATTTGACAGCTATAGGGTATAACCCGAATATAATCCAGACCTATGTAACCCCGTATAGCCGTAAACCATACAATAACCCATCATAACAAGGTTCCCTAACCCACTGGTAACCATGCGGTTCCTCAAAGTATGGTTTAGGGTGTAAGGCTTTACGTTTGAAACCCTAGAACTCTGAATCCTAAATCTCACATTCCAAACTTTACACCATTGTTTTCTGACAGGTTCGCGCGATGCTGCTCAGACTGCATCAGCATATATCAGTTTCAGACCTACAGTTCAAGCCCTGGCCCTAACTACACCCTAAACTCTAAACCATATGGTAGTTTCCCAAATTAAGGGGACCCCAATTTGCGCAAATCATTTTGTTTCCATTATTTTCCTCCCGCTAGTACTAGTCTAGTAATAGTAATAGAAATAGTAAGAGTAATAGTAGCTATGGTACTAGTAGTAATAGTAATAGCCCAAATAATGGAGGCCTGAACCATTTCGTTTCCATTATTTCCCCCCCGCCCAAGTAATGGAGGCCTAAACCATTTCGTTTCCATTATTTCCTCCCCGCCCAAATAATGAAGGCCTAAACCATTTCGTTTCCATCATTTTCCCCTAAAATAATAATAATGATAATAATAATAATAATAATAATCGCGCACCCCCCTCCCCCTGCCCCCCCGCCCAAATAATGGAGGCCCAAACCATTTCCTCTGCATTATTTGCCACCCCGCCCAAATAATGGAGGCCCAAACCATTTCCTCTCGATCATTTTCCCCCCCGCCCAAATAATGGAGGCCCAAACCATTTTCTCTCCATTGTTTTCCCCCCCGCCCAAACGTAGTAATAGTAATAGTTGTAGTACCCGTACTAGTAATAGTAGTTATATTCGTAATAGTAATAGTAATAGTCATAGTAATGGTCATAGTAATAGTAGGAGTAATAGTGATAGTAACAGTAGTATTAATAGCGATAGTCATAGTAGTGGTAATAGTAATAGTAATGGTATGGGTAATAAAGTAATGGTAGTAGTAGTAGTATAGACCCCAAACAATTATAGTCCTTATTATAGGGACCCCCAAAATGGTACCCCTAATTTTGGAAAACCCCCATATGAAGGTGTAGGGTTTAGGTGGGGGGGTCTTGAGTTCATGCAGAGTCTGTGAACTTTGTCAGTAGATCTCCAGTCCAGGGGACTCTCTACGAAACCTCTAGGTTTCCTCCTAGGAATCTGCCTGGGCGCCTGAACCCTAAACGTCCCGGGCTTACAGCTCCATATACATTCTCCCAGGACGCACGCGAAGAAATAATGGAGGCCCAAACCATTTCCTCTCTATTATTTCCCCCCCCTCACCCAAATAATGGAGGCCCAAACCAT
>CAJNIZ010005769.1:50182-85644 GCA_905231905.1 Symbiodinium pilosum | reverse complement strand
ACATAACCCCAATATGACCCCAATATAACCCTAATCTAACCCCAATAGAACCCTAATATAACCCCAATATAACCCCAATATAAGCACAATATAACCCCAATAGACCCATGAAGCAAGCGGCGTGGAGCATCTCTGGGACGTTGACATCTTCCGGATTCAGGCACTTCGCATTGGCCTGCGAGCACTTCGAAAAGTCAGCTACTAAGGCTACTAAGGGTTAATGGAAAAGAAAATGGAAACTATTATGTTATAGGGTCATACAGGGACGATATGGGGTTCAGGGTGTAAGGTTAAGGGTTTGGGGTTTAGGGTTAACCCTTAGACCCCTCTTGCCTAAGAAGAAAAAATCAGAGGGCTTTCAGAACCTCAGCCAATGAAACGACCCCATGAGACTATACGAGTCAGGTGCTAGTCGTCGCGTCACTGTCCTTATCTGGGAGTCAGGGCAACCAAGCTTCCCTTTTAAGATTGAGACAATCCTAACGTGACTGAGAACCTTTAAGAAGCACTGTTGCAACCGGCGAGAAAGGCGAAGATGTGAGGGTGTACCTAGGCCGTACCTGGCAAGCCTAGCTACGCGTTATAATGGGCTACTTTAACCGAAGTGGTAAACCCAAAGGTACCAAGCCTAGAATGTTGGACGTTTGCCCTCGCCTTCAACAGTATAGCCTAGGCTAAGTATGGCAAAAGAGCGTGGTAGTTTCCACTCATTGTTGTGGAAGTTTCTCAAGAAGCTCCCATCTTCTCCCGCAGGGGGGGCATACTCCCAACAACTTCCCAGGGTTCCTGAAAGTATCCCTCTTTTGAGAGGCTTTCTTTGGTGCTCAGGTTCAATGGTTGCAGGATGTAGGATCTGCGGCTGCCTCGGACCCTTCCAAAGTACAGAGTGATCTTGTTATCTTTTTTGGGGGGATGAGGGGTTCGTTCTTGCTGTGGACAATAGACATCCTGCATAATGTTGTGTACCTTATGTCTTGGGAGTTATAAACCCTAAATTCTACAGGCATACGGTAGCCATGCATGACTTTAAGTCTCAGCAGTTAGAAGGATTCCGAACCAAACAACCTCAAACGGAGGTTAAATTGGAGAGAGTTGAGCCCCTGGGGTTTAGGGTTTAGAGGTTTGGGGTGTAGGGTTTAGGGTTAGGGTTCGGGGTTTAGGGTGCCATCACACAGAGACGTTAATAAACCTCCAACTTAATAAGGAGAGACTCCACATGCCTGACTGGGTGGTACCTCAGAAGCCAAAAAAATGTGTATGAATAGATCCCTGATACGACAATATGGAGAAACATGAATTCTCCCAAAGTGCCACCTAGCCTAGCTGACAGTCATCCTATGTATCCCTAAACCCTAAACCCTAAACAGGTACGTTACATGCACTTCAGCATCACCTGGCAAAAATTGCTCAGCCTTTTCTCGAAACATCTTGAAACGTCCCTAAACCCTACACGCAGAACCCTAAGCCCTAAACCTTCAAACCCTAAAACCTAAGCCCTAAGCCCTAAACCCCTAACCCTAAGCCCCAAACCCTAACTGACACGCTGGTTGATGCATGACACCTTGAAGATGCCAGACTGCACATCTTTCTTCTTGCCTGTTTCGGAGGTGGGTTAGGTTCAGGGTTTTAGGGTTTAGGCGTTCGGGTTTGGGATTGAAAGCTTTGGGTATTATATTTGGGTTATAAAGGGATAATGGAAAAGAAAATGGAAGCTCATATAAAAAGGGTTACATGGGGTTTAAGGTTTAGGTGTATATGGCGAGGTTCAGGGCAAGCTGAACCTCCTTTGTGGGGATCGCGGACTGCGCTTACTGCAATTTTCGTAGGGCAGACCCCCTGTGATAAGGCCCTGCGCGTGGTTTCGGGTTCGAGATTCAAGAGGCTTTGGGGTAGACTGGTCAGAGGATTTTAGGGTTTAGGGATTAGGGTTCAGGATTTAGGGATTAGGGTTTAGGGTTCAGGATTTTGGGTTTAGAGTTTATGGATTTTGGTAGCCCCAACCTTTCAAGCTAGGATCCTGTAATGACTGCACTGGAATCTGATTTGCGGGCCACAAACCTGCGTGAAGCAATGCTTCCGTGCTTGACGGCAGGTGCGGTTTTGGGGGATCAGGCATAATAGGGTTTAGGGTGGAGGGCAAGGCAGCAATCATTTAAGCACCTGTCGAGAACCTCGAATTCCACGAACCCAAACATGCCGCCCAATCTTTCCGACGCCAAGCCTACTGCACTCTCTCCAGGCCCTGGGCTCAGGGTAATGAATTTTGCCAACACAATACCACTATGTATCAGGGGAATATCCGCAGGTGAGTAGGAGGGGCTGCTGTCGTAGGGTCAGGTGAAACACCAAGCCCAAACCCTAAACCCTAGAACATAAATCATAAACCTCAACCCATGACCCCTGAAGGGCGGTGTTTGAAGCCCGTACCCTAGGTACCTTGGGTACTGCCCCCACCAAAACAGTCCAGAATGGGGATAATGTTCAAGGACTTTGGGAATCTTAATATTTTTGTGTTCCAACTGTTGCCGAGTGGGGCGGGGGGAGCAGTCTCCAAGCACCTGCCGGTAGTGGTATCAAGCACAACAGCGGCCCAGATGTCATCTGCAATGAAAACCCCACAAATACCGTAGTCCTTAGTATGGGGACCCCAAAAAGGCGCCCCTAAGGCCCTAAGGTTGGGGAATCGCAATACAAGACATGCGCAGAGCCTGACTCCAACCGACTCGCAAGGCCTGGGTCTCACGAAGCCCGGGCATTCGGGTTGTGTTAGGTCTAGGGTTGTTGGGATACACCTGGCTTAAGGTTTTGGGAATACTCCAGATAGCGTTCGGTCCCTGGGGCCTCTGGGGACATGCTGGGATTACAACGGCATTCTTTATTGGGTTCCCAATTAAGTAATAGCGTGTTTTCGCAACACCACGAACATCAAGGGGCGCATGCTGCCTTGATGTGGAGGGGCTGGAGATGATCGGCCCTAAACCCTAAAAGACCCTACCTGGACCGGTAGGTAAAATAATGGCCCTTATGGCTATTATTATGGGTTTAGGGCTATTACTTTGCATACTTTTTTTTGGGTTTAGGTAAACCCTAACAGACCCTAAACTCTAAACAAGCCCTGGTTGGGTGTGTCTGGAGATGATGGGCCCCTTCTATTTTAATTTGCCCGGGAACCCTGGTAGAAACTACCCACTCAACAGGTTCCTTCCATAAACCCTACACACTAAACCCGAAACCCCAAACCGTAAGCCATCCTCTACCCTAACGACCACCGCCCCCCCCACCGCCCGCCTAAGAATCAGTTCGCCCTAAGCAGGCGATACTATATTGATTGAGGATATCTATCAGTCTGGGGGAAGTGTTAGGGGGATTAGCTACGAGCTGTCATCACCTCGACCCTGCACTCCAAACATCAAAGCATTCACCCCGCAAAGCCTCGAACATGCACATGGCCTTGTTGAAACAAGTACCTATACCCTAAAAGTATGTAAAATAACAGCATTACACCCATAATAATAGCCATCAAGGCTATTATTTTACCTACCTTTGGGGTCCAGGTACTTGTAAATTGAGGAATTTTGAGAGCAGGCTTTTGCAAAGGGGAGGTCGTATCCAAAAAGGGAACCTGCCTCGCGGAAATTTGTGGGACAGGAATGTTGACCAACTACCAAATTTGGGGGTTTCCCAAGAAGTAGGGGTCCCTGACCTACAGTTCATAATATGTTGGGGTCTATATTGGGGTTCCTTTCTTGAGGGAAATTACCATATTCAAGCACTTGGAAGGATCCAGCGTCAGAGTGAGGGTCTCCAAGGACAATGCAAGATTCTCACGCCCTAAACACGAAACCCTAAACCCCTCTGCACTAAAATGCATTATAATATACTAGAATATACTGTAATATGTTATAGTATATTCTAATATCTTATGATGAATATGTAAGCTGGCAGGATAGCTTCATCTGTTTCTCGGAATCCTCCAGTGCAAAAGCGATGCCTTGCCTACCGTTATGGACCCCCGCTGTCAACTCAAAGTACCCCCAAGGACTACCTGGACCCCAAAGGCAGGTAAAATACTGGCCTTTCTGGCTGTTATTATGGGTCTAGGGCTGTTATTTTGCATACTTTTGGGGTTTAGGTAGTTGGAATTCCCCTAGAGAACCCTAAGCCCTAATACGAAATTGGCAATGGACACTTAGCACCACATAATCCCTGCGAAGCCCTATACAATCCCAGTGTCCATTTCAGAAACCAAGTTCTGCAATATTTGCTTCTGCTTGTCATGCCAATTATCCCTAAACCCTAAGCCACTTTTTCAGGCCTCTACTACTACCTCTCTAGGTGTCCCGTCAAGTGAGGTGTTTTCGGGAAAATTTCTCCTTTGAAGTGCTTGATTGGGATGTGAACCAAAAACTGTACTCTTACACTCGCACTTGTTGTTATATAGGTTGTATGTAGTATAACAAAAAAAGCGTATTCAACACAATGTTCCAATAACACCCATCTAAACGCCAAATCCTTAAACCCTATACCCTAATCCCCAAAGCTAAACCCTAAATTCCCAACCCTTAACTCCTACTCGTGCCTGTCACTCCGACTTGCTTGCAGCTTCGCGGGGTGTAGCTCGCATCTATATGCTGCCCCTAATCCCGAAACCTGAAACCTTAAACCTGGGGTTTAATTAAGGTTTAGGGTTTCTCCCTTTAAGCCTGAAGCCAACTGACCTCGGCCTCTGATACCTTTCACTCTCACCTGAGCTTGCTAGTCTGAAGTCCTAGTAGCCCCCTGAATAAGCCCTGTAATGCTCCCCTCTATAATAATGCCCTGTATAACCCCCTTTGAGGCGTGTAGACCCTAAACCCTCAACCCTAAATCCTAAACTCTAAACCCTAAACCCTGTATAACCCCCCTTAAACCCTAAACCCTATACAACCCCGTTGAGCAGCTTAGACTACAGCTCACCTGAGCTTGCTATTCGCGACAAGAGGCTGCGATCCGGATCTGACCTTGAACCCCCCGGAGCTCCTCCAGCACCTGCCGGGCAGAGCTTTGGGTTTAGGGCTCAGCGTTTAGGGTTTAGGGCTTAGGGTTTAGGGTTTAGGGTTTGGGGTTTAGGGTTTTGGGTTTAGGGTTTGGGGTTTAGGGTCTGGGGTTTAGGTTTAGGGCTTAGGATTTTGGGTAATTGTATAAGAGATCTAGAAACACAATCCAAGCAATTGTTTGAACCATAGTCGTGCGTCGCTGCTGGGATTTAGGGATCTCCTCAACGATGAAGAACCACATGGTAAAGAACATGGAGCATGACCTGTAAACTGGGATTATAGTGTTCATGGGGTTAAGGGCTTAAGTTAAAGCTTCAGGGGGTTGGACTTAAGGTTCAGGGTTGAGTTTTATAAGGTTCGGGCTTTAGGGTCTTAAGGTTCAATGACTAGGGTTCAGGTTGAGGGCTGAATGCTTCAAGATTCAGGTTTGGGGTTTGGGAATCAGGGTCAGAGCTGTTGGTGGGTAGGGTTCAGGCTTCAGGACGTTGGGCGTATGCGTCGTGCGTCCACTACCTGGCGAAATCCTGCGCCACCTTATACGGGCATTCCCCTAGTATTTGCGGAGTAGCGTGTAGGGCCGTAAAAGGGTGTTTATAGGGATTATATCGGGTTTAGGGTTTAGAGCTTAGGGCCCAGGGTTTGCTGTATTGTTGAAGGTTCAAGGATGCGCAAGATTTCGTCCATCACATCTTTCCAGCAGCCACAATGGTGTTGCAGCGCCAGCATTGCGAGAGCTGTAGCACTCCAACTAGTTTCCCTAAGGGTTCAAGGATCCAAATAATAGGTTTTAGAGCCCAAATACACTAATGTGAATGGTATTTGGGCCCTGAAACCCTGTTGTTTGGGTCCTTGGACCCTTAGGGTTCCCCAGTAACCCCTCAACAAAAAGGGTACCCCTTTCCCTAAAGTTCAGCTTTGATAAGGAGACCTCAAAACTAAAGGGGAAAAAGGGTACTACAGGAGTACCGAGCCTTGACAACCCACCCACATCTTAATTGCCAGTACTCTTGTGCCTACAGTCAGGATTTCTGCTATGGTCAAGAAGCCCCTTCTTCCCAGAGCCCATGCCCTAAACCCTAAAGCCTCAACATTAAACCCTAATTAAACCCTGAACATTAAACCCTTTATAAACCCTCAGCATTAAATTAAACCTAAACCCTAAACATCAAACCCTAAACCCTAAACATTAAACCCGAAACCCAGGGTCCACATGGAAACTCCAAAGCTCCCGTTGCAGACGCTTCTGGTGATCACGAAAAGCTCTCTCTGCACTTCGGAAGATAGCCACGGGTTTTGCCCTATGATTCCTGTACCTTAAGTACGGAAAGCCCAGGTGAACCTCCGTACCCCAAAGGCCGAAGCTTCTGAAAAACATCAAGCCCCCAATCCCTGATCTCACGCCGCAAACCCGGAAACCCTGAACGCTGAATCTTAAAGAAACCGTAACAACAACCAAACTCCCAAAATCTCCCAAAAAGTGAGAGCAGTATGTTGCTCCAAGCCTAATGTGTCTAAATCCCTCAACCACAGTTCAAGGCCCACACCCTTGAGCGCCGAAGCCACAAAGAATCCCAAATCATTGAATTTCGCCTTCAAACATCCAACCGCTGGGACCCAAGCCTTATCTGATGCAGGCCTGAACCAAAATCCTTGAGCACCCCAACACCTCCCAAACCCAGACTGGGTATTGCCCAAATAGCAGTCCCGCTTCCGTACCCCGACATGACACAGTCTTTGTCATCGGGGGACCCCCTGAATCCTGAAAACCCCCGGCTGTTAGAACCCTCTCCAGCCAGCCTGAAAAGAACTCCATCAATTGACGGACATCCGCTGGGGGGTCGGGGCCTGAAGTCTGCAAGGCACCAGCATGTGAGCCACAGGCAGGGTTTCGTGCTTAGGGTTCAGGAGTTTGGGTTCGTGGGGTTTAGTGGCTAAGGGTTTAGAGTTTAGAGGGTTTAAGTCTTCGGGCTCAGGGTTTCCCAAAACAAGCAGAATTACGATTTTTGAGGGCCATATAATGATGGAAACCCAAAGAGTCAAAAAGAAACTGCAGATTCGACACAGTAGCAAATGTATATGTATGCTAACTAAAACACACGTTTTTATTGGGGAATATAACAAGCCTGTTTGTAAAATTGAACCGCACATCCCCCTCTGATATTCCCATGGGGAGCCTTAATCTTGGCAGTAGCCACACCCGCCTCACGAATTGCATGGGGATCAAGGCCATTTGAGGATTTTGCCTAAGCACCTATTCTGAAGTGAGGGGCTTACATAGCCACACGAACCACAGGACCCCCTGAACCCTAAACCCCCCATGTTGGGGTTCCCTTATTTAGGGAAATTATCACATTGTCCCCTTGGAAAAGGCGATGGCGAGGAGCTCATCGATGCGCGGATCGTCTCCGGAGCGATATGGAAGAATGCAACGAAGCCTCGACTATTGAGATTTGGGTACTCTATAGTCCTTATTATAAGTACCGTTCTCCAGAAAAGGCTTCTCCAAATTCGGGCACCCTCAAAATGCCGAGATCCCTGTGCTGGGGAATGCCAGAACAAGGCTTCAGAATTTCGAGTAACTTGCACATGAGGGTCTGGGTTTGAGAGGTGCGGATGATGACTGGAAGACTGGAAGACTAGCAGGGTGTAGGACATAGGGATTCAAGGACTGGGCAATGGGTGGTTCCCATCAGCTTCCTAATATAGACCCCAACACACTATACTAACCCTTGTTGCACGGACTCCCAAAAAGAGAGCAAGACACGCACTTGTCTTCTGGGTAAGGGCCTGGGACTAGGACACGGAAACATGGACAAAGGGTTTAGGATTTAGGTCGGGTTTAGGGTCCAGGGCTTTTAGGTCAAAGAGGAGAAGCTCCAACATGTAAATCCTGCGCATCCCGACCTAGAAGGTATGCTGTCTGCTTAGCACTTTCAAAATGAGGGCCCATATCTAGGTAGGCATGTTGCAAAACACTCGTGGTATCTGCGGTCGAACGTATAAGAGACAGTGGGAAATCATGCGGTTGGAACTTGATTTTCACTCCCCAAACCCTCTAAACCCCTGTACCATCCCATTCTCTGTTTCATGTTCCATGCTCTTGTCCATTTTATTCTCCCTTATCAGGGTAATATCCCTAAACCCTATAAACACTAACCCCTAACCCAAGCCCTATGTCTCCCTATGTAAAGACCTCCATAGGCCCCTATGGTCACCCTCCAACACACATGAGTAACCCTAAACCCTATAGTCCCCTTTAAGTAAATAGAATATGGGGTATATGGGGATCTTCTGATAATATACCCAAAGCCATATACCCTAAACCTTAAACCCTATAATATACCCGAAGCCGTATTTTATCTATTTAAGGGGGACTAGAAGCCGAAATCCCCGCCTTTCCCGGCTTTGGGCAAAACCCTCAAAAGTTTCCCAAAACTAGGGGTACCTTATTGGGGGTTGTGGGGGTAATAACGGTCGGAATACATGGTGTTCAGGGTTTCTCCGAATAAGGGTTGCCATTTTAGAGGTCCCCATAATGAGGATGAGAGAATAAGGGGTCTATAGTAGGTTCCCCCTATTTTCGGAAACTACCACTTAGCCTAGGCTACAACGTGCAGGCAGGTAGAAGAGAGAGAGAGAGAGAGAGAGAGCTCATAGGCAGGCCACGAGAGTGATCAAGAGCACTGTCTTCGGAGATGGTATTCTTTTGACCCCAGCTTCTCATCTCTGCTAGTCCATCGGCATCACCCGGATACCAATAGTCGGTGTAGTGCCAACCGGGATAGTAGCAACAAATGTGCTTCTTGAGTAGCTGTGCCAGTGATGCGAATGCGGACGAGGACCTGCGTTGTTGGCATACGTGGATTGCCTTGGGGTCTTTGCTCAGCCATAGCCGGTGTTGTATGCTCAGGTGCCAAAGGGGCATACTTTGTCGCTGCACTGAGGGATTGGGCGCTGGAGTCCCAGCATTCCAATCACGAGTAGGAGGGTCAGCTCGGACTTGACATGCCACTAGGAGGCCAGCGCAATTATGCCTTTAGCTATAATCCGCCTATAAACATGTTAAGGGGACCTAAACAGTAATGAAGAACCAAGGCTATTATTCGTTCCAGGGGTTAAATTAAACCACCAAAAAAAACAAAACAATTCCTAAGGGGATAGGAGTGTGTACTTGGCTTTCGACGGCAATTTAAATTGGGTAATGCCGCGGTAGTACCCTAAACCCTAAACTAACTACCCTGGGCCTCAAAGTAAGCCATGGCTACGCGGCAGTTCTCTGCCCAAGTTAAAGCCCGCGAATCATTGCCACAAACAAGAATAGCTTAGGTGGAACAAAACCCCGGCACTCCAAGGTTTAGGGTTTAGGGATTTAGGGTTTAGGGTGTAGGGTTTAGGTGGACCCCCACGCCGGAAATAGTGACTATAAGAGATAATTAATAAAGGTGTATATTCGGGCCCTCTTATATTCCTAGAACCCACTATTACAGGGAGGGGGGTCCTCCTAAAAAATAGCGAGGGCAAGGAGAGACAGAAATACTCCCGACATGATAGGGCACCATTGTATATTGAGGAAGCCTCTACTCAACTCCTGGGAGGACCACTATTGCTACCAGCGTTGGGATCGTCACAGAAATCGCCACGATTATTTTCACTACTACTCATGTATTTTTCGAGGGTTAATGGTTTAGGGGTTAGGGTGTTAAGGGGAGGGGATTCAAAACAAATGGGCCAGGTTGCTCGCACCGGGGTCCTCTTTCCTCCAAGGGACAATGCCCGTCTCCTTGCAAAGAGCATTGTACCGTAGAAGCCTAGACATTGTGTGTAAGAGCCTAAGTAGTAACCAATAATATTGAGGTGATATGAGCTATAGTCTGAACTCCTAGTATCCCCCTTAATAACCCCTATAGTAGTCCCCTATAGAATCCTCTACATAAACCCCTCTAGGAGTTTAGACTACAGCCCATATAGTGATATACTAAGATGTAAAGTTTGGGGTTTAGAAGCCTGAGGAGGACCAGTAATGGAGAATCACAAGGAAAAGAACATGGAACATGAAATGAACACGGGCGTTTGAAACCGCATCCCGGGGATTGTTATGCAGAGGGCCCAAGAATCACCAATATTGTGTCCTAGATACTTTGTATAACTATGGTATATAGGGTAACTCGATCTCAAAAGTGTTCTAGTGGCAATTGCTTTAGGCCCTTACTTGGAGGGCCAGGGGGACTTAGTAAGCAGGTTGATAACCCCTATAATAATCCAGGTAACCCCAAGTATCCCCATTACTAAACTAAGTACTAAGTCCCCATCACCCTCCATGTACTTCCCAATCGACTAGCTCTTGGTAACTTTTCGTTGATGCGCTCCCACAAAGCATAAGCCCGATAATGCGCCCGCCAACACCCCTAATCATGTCTCCAGACAATGCCAGCATATGAGCTATAGTCGGAACTCCTAGTATCTCCCTTAGTATCCCCTATAGTAGTCCCCTAAACAATCCCCCATCTAATCCCCTAAAAGGAGTTTAGATTATACAACGGGAGGGGAGGAATGTTTTGTGTGGGGGGGGCGGTGGGGGGGTGGTCGAGAGCCTGAAAGTCCCAACAAGCCCTGCACCACTCGAAGGCCCAAGGTAGTTCAAATCCAGCTGCCACTTTTAAAGGGTTTAGGGTATAGGTCTAACCCAACTAGAAATGCCACATGATTCAGCGCAAGAGGAATAATTGCTGGCAAGCTCTGAATGCAGGTGGCAAGCATCTGAAGTTGAAAGCCCTGCGTCCCTAGCTTAGTTACGGACCCTGGTCTAAACTAAGGGTCCAAGGACCCAAATGATAGGGTTTTAGGGCTCAAGTACCATTAACAGTATAGTAGTTGGGCCCTCAAACCCTATTATTTGGGTTTTTGGACCCTCAGGTCTATACTAAAATACGTACATACAGGCAGGCCGGCAGGTAGGCATCCATACATACAGACCCCTAAACAGTAGTTTAAAATTCTTGTCCATTATCCCCTTATAACCCCTATATAACCACAATATAACCGGAATATTACCCCTCAAAACCAGAAAATGCATGCATATTTACATGATGGCCCATGGCCTCAAGGGTGAGGCTCGGGGCATGGGATGCTTTGTTTCAAGGTTTAGGGTTTCGGGGGGTTTAGGGTTTAAGGTTTAGGGTTTAAGGTTTAAGGTTTCAGGTTTAGGGTTTATGGTTTAGGGTTTCAGGTTTAGGGTTTATGGTTTAGGGTTTATGGTTTAAGGTTGGGGGTTTAAGGTTGACGGTTAAGGGTTTAGGGGGTCAGAGGGCTCATGGTTTGGGGTTGCTGGGTTTAGGATGGAAGGTCCGCGGGCTCGCGGTCTGGTGACTTAGAGTTGAGGGCATCTAAGCCCTGCATCATCTTCCTACTACGAATACTATTACTATCACTATCACTATTACTGTTACTATTACTATTACTATTGCTATTGCTATTGCTATTGCTATTGCTATTACTATTACTACTACTATTACTATTACTATTACTATTACTATTACTATTACTATTACTATTTATTACTATTACTGTTACTGTTACTACTATTATTATTAGACGTTTACTTACCATCTCTGATGGTGGCAGCCCAGGCGCATATGGCAGCATGAGGTTGAGGCAAATGACCTTTGCCGCTGTTTGGGAATTTGGGGCTTGGAGGTTGGGTAGATCCAACCCTAAACCCTAAACCCTAAACCATGATTGATTCATAAAAGATCCATGATTCATAAACCCCCTCCTTTTAAGGACCTAAATATTAGGATCCCTATTAAGATCCCTATCAAGGCGAGGGGGTTTATCAAAATCAATCAGGGTCTGGGTTAGGCGGTTTTCGCTCTGCCCTCCTTCCCTGTTGACGTGGAAAAGTCTGTTGCAAAAGCATAGTCCTGAACCCCAAACAGGACCAGCCATATCCTAGACACTCAGTTCTAGTCCGCAGACCCTCACCTCGCCAAGTGCTGGACCCTAAACCCTAAACCCTAAACCCTAAACCGCGAGCGCTGAACCCTTGAAGTGAAAATCTTGGCCTTGAACATCCTCCGTAAACACCATCCCTTAATCACACTAAGCCTTTATGGTTCAAGGTTTAAAGACCTTCTTACATTAAGCACCAATTCCCGAACAGTTTAGGGTTAAGGGCTTGAGCCTCTTAAAAGAGATGACCCCTTTCAATTCAGGGCATCAGTTGACATGGACTCTACAATGAAATTGTTGAGGGGTGCCATGTTTCAAGAAACGTCCAAAATCAGGGGTGGACCAATTCAGCTCTCCCCACTGGTACACTCTGAATCCTAAATCCTTGTTGTCTGATGAGAATAGAACTCATCCCGAGCAGTGCTTCGTTGATAACCGCAACATCAGCAACTCTCTCATGTAAGTAATGCCAGGGCCAAACAGTTACCAATTTTGGGGTCCTACTTGAGGCGCAGGGGGACTGAGTAAGTAGGCAAATAACCCCTATAGCCTATAAGCCATATAGTGACCCCATTGATCCCCATTGTTAACCTGATTACCCTTTCAGTAGATTCCTTGTAAAAGTACGTTATGGGATACATTGATTGATAATTGGAAATGATCTTGGCTTCTACTATGCTGGTTCGAGATTACACAACCTACACACCCCTCTAGCAATCCTCTGCTCATCTTTCTCTGTTTTCTTTTCATTCTCCATGTGCTTATTCAGGCTTCCACATCAAAAATCCTATAGGCCCCATATGTACTCCCACATACCCTCTATAGACTCTATGAACCCGTCTAGACGTACCTCTGCAGGTTGCTGCAATATGCATATCACGCTAAACCCTAAACCCATTTCCGCCAAGGCACCCGAGGAAGGGGGCAGCTGGGCGTCCACCGCGTCTTGGGCGCGGGGCATTCGGCCAGATAGGTATCCCTCGGTTGTCCGGGTCAGTCGGGCCGGGCCCCCAACAGATGGGTTCAGGGCTTAACCCTTCGGCGCCTCTTTGAGGGTTGTAGGGATATATCAGCTATTGGCTAAATTCTTAATATCCCCCTGATAACTCCGATAGTAATCCCATATATAAACCCTTAAACCCCCTTTTAAGGAGTCTAGACGAGAGCTCGTACAGAGCTTGGGGGTTTAAGATTTGGGCTGGATTCTCGAAATAGCTTGGGGACCTCGCGTGAGCTGGGGCTTGGAAGTGGGCTTATGGGGGATCCCCGCTCCAAAGTCTGAAGAGATCATTTTGAGAAACTCCAACCTTTTCCAAATGAGCTGAAGTCTAAAGTAACTCCCAGTATCCCCGTTGATAACCCCGATAATGCAAGATTTTAAATAGGCTAAACCTACAAGACTGTAGTCTCCTATAATCTAAACAATAGTTTTAATACTTCTTCAGGGCTATATTATAGTGAAAATCAGAAAGAATTCCTAAGAAGACTACAGAATCAGGAAGGCTTATTCTTCACTATATACCCATACCCATACTATGGCAACTTAGTTAAAGTTCCTTAACAGCAACCGAGACGAAGCCTCACAGATCATTCTGAATCTTGTCAGGATGAAGAAACCTTTAGAAAATCCGGGCAGTACAAAGGGGCTGCAGGGGTCCCCTCAGATCGTTGAAAGGAATGTAAACCCTAGAACCCCCATTATAGTACCTTATACCATTCTTGGGTAATTTCTAGGAACCCTTAAGGGGGGCCCTAAGCCTTGCGCGAATAACACACAAATTCCTGGGAAGCCTGGAGGCTTTTCGACTTGTAGAATCCTGCAGAAAAGTTCCGGCAGGTCCTTCAGGTGCTATGTGGCAACTTGCAGGACGGTGTTAGGTTTAGGGGGTTCATTGCTAAGGGGTATGGTCGCTTGTTGGGCGCCAAATATTTCAGGCCATATGAGAGGTGGGACCCGAATTTCGGCAACCTACCATACGATGATGCATTTAGATAGATAGCTAGATAGATAGATAGATTTTCCTGTAATCATGTTGTACTTGGAAGGTCAGGAGGACTCAGTAAGTAGCTTAACTACCCCCATTTTAACTCCTTACTAAGTCTCCCAGACCCTCCAACCCTCAACCCTGAACCCTGAACCCTGAACCCTGAACCCTAGACGGTAAATAATCTGTGTAATAGTTTCCATTCTCTTTTCCATCATTACTTATTCCCCCTGAGCCTCCAAGTAAACCCCAACCGCCTAAACCCTAAACCCCAATCCATGAAGAAGGCAAGTGGCTGCGAAGGAAGGTCCTGCAGTTGAACGAGCCGTCCTACGATATCCTGCACCTGGCGGTCTACTAATAATTTGTTGGTTTTGGGTAGGGGTATTTCGGGTATTTAGGGCTCAGGGTTTAGGGTTTAGAGTTTAGGGTTGAGGGTAAAGGCTTAAGGGTTTAGGGCTTAGAGTTTAGGCTTCGGGGAGGCGGCAAGGACACAGGATATGCGCGACGCTGCATACTGCAGGGTCCTAGTTGATTCGAATAGGGTTTGGGGGCATGTTCTACTATCGGAAAAGGAATAGGGGGCAATAACATCCGTCGCTTAGCATTCAGGCTTCTACAATACAGAGGGGACCACTGTGCACCTTGCCCGACATGTACGGCGATCATGCCATTGATATTAAAGATCCTACATGCCCTTAATCAGCTAGAGCACCATGCTCTCCAACGTATAAGTAGCTTGGTCAACAATTTTGTCACCAACCCTACTGCTAGATCTCAAAAAGCAACCCTAATTCCACCTGGACCCTGTCCTTCCTTTACGGGCCTGTGTCCCAAGAGGCTGTATTCGGACATTCAGGAACCAAATAAGCCCTAAACCCCAAAAGCCTTGATCCTGAACTACCATCTGGTCCCCAACCAGCTTACACTGAGATGAATGGGAGGACCCTTGGCTGCAAAGCCTAAGCCCTGAACGTTCGCGGTTTAAGGTCTAGGGCTGCAACCTACGGATAATGGAAAAGAAAACGGAAGCTAATGCACTAGAATAGGGTGTGTATATTATATATACATATGTATAGGGGTTATATTGGGGATGATGGAAGAGAAAATAGAAACTACTATTTCCTAAGCCTGGAAACCCTAAATGCTAGACCCAAAACAAAAATCCAGACACCTTTTTTCAAAGCCCGCCAGCCGACCACGCAGATCACCTACCCCCAAAAAATCCGATGCCCTCCTCACTTATACAGCCACATGCAAGCCCTGCAGTACATGGTGCTTATCCTGCTGAAGGTTGTTATGAGTAGTGTTTTTTTGGTGGTTGAACCTAGTAAGACTGTATTCCTTCTCTAAAATACTATACCCCAAAAGGAGGATATAATCTTACACTATATTGGGTACCATAGTATCCCCAAATAAAATACTACTCTTATGAAGTCCAGCAGTGAAATACAGGGCTTGGTTGGAGGGTGTATAGGAACCACAACAGGCACCTACTCTACTCCCTACTAGCAGCCATTATGCTATTTCCCTACGCCTTCAAACCTACGGCAAATGCAGACATTCAGCCCTAAACCCTAAACCTTAAATCCTAAACCCTAAACAACTAAACCCCAAACCCTGAACTCTAAATCTTAAGCCCTTAACCCAAAACCCTAAACCCAAAACCCTAAACTCCAAATCTTAGGCCCTAAGCCCAAAACCCAAAACCTTAAACCCTAAACCCACAACTTTATCCATCCACCTTGACGTCTGCCTTGATGGCGTCACAGGTGACGCAGCTGTACATGCCTCCCAGCATCGAGCGGCCAGGCTCAGAGGCTTTGCATTTACGAGTTCATACCGTGTTTTCTTCTAATGAGGGTGGAGGTCATCTTTGAATTCGATGCTTCATGTGCTTGGGGTGCAACATCCTTACATTGTGCAGCCACACCAAGCTCACATGCACGGGGTGTTCCTTCTAGCTTGAGGGGCATGCTCCCGAAAAGTGACTGCGCGGCTACCAGACAGCTTGGAATTCCTGGGGATAATGATTCTGCGGCTGGTGCAAAGATTCAGGTGGGGCTAAAGTCTATAAAGGTCCGCAACGAGCCTGATACGAAAACCTGGCTCCACTATGCCCATACGTCTAGCAGGGCACGGCTGCAGGTTTTGGGGCTTAAGCTTTGGGTCTAGGTTTAAGGGTTCAGGGTAGGTTTGGGATCTCCAGCGTCTTTCTGGACACCACGGAACCCTTCATGTCTATAGATGTCAACAAAGTGCATAGCCCGAAGAAGGTGAGCTCCGTGGGGTCCAGGTATGGTTAATCGACAAGAACTGTTTTGCGGGAGTCTGGGATCTGTTGGATGCATTCTTCACATCTCAACGTCAAAAAATTCTGGCCCCTGTAAACGGTAGGCCCTGCTCTCCAAGCCATTCTGGACCCAAACCCTGTCATTTTTGAACTTTTTGGGCGCCTACAATGCACCCACTCATACGCTACATACCATAGAGGGTTCTCGGTTCCCTACCCAAGGGCGCCACTCCCGGCCATGGAATAGGGTCTAAGGTTTAGGGTTCAAGTAGGGTTTGAACAATTATTCCTTACATTTCAAGCTGCAGCCCTGTTAGGGTCCCCGTGCTGGGGTCCCCGCTACACACCTCAAGAGAAATCGGATGTGTAATGTAGTTGTGGGACCACTACATCACGAACGTGCTCATGCTCCAGAAATGACAATCCTACGCCCACAGCCCCTGAACCCCGCGCATACGAAACCCTACACCCTAAAACCTAAATAGTAGTTCCATCCCCTTTTCCATTATCCCTATATAACCCCTATGTCATCCCGATATAGTCCCCCAACATAACCCCAATATAACCCCAATAGAACCCCAATGTAACCCCAATATAACCCCTATCGAACAATATAACCCGAGACTCAAAGCCAAGGCGTTGCAGCAAAGACACTTCCCTGGGACTCGCTCTTATTCCTGGCCACAGGCGGGCTAATTGGGGTTCTGTTAGGGTTATATTTGGGGCTCTATTAAGGTTCTATTGGGGTTATCTTAGGGTTCTATTGGGTTATCTTGGGGCTATATTGGGGTTATATTGGGGCTACATTAGGGTTACATTAGGGATATATTAAGGTTATATCAGGGTAGTATACGGACCATGGAAAAGAAAATGGAAACTACTATAGGGTTTAGGACATCCTTGACAGTTTGGCCTGTTGGGTGCACTTATGCTTGGGGGTTGGATATTACCCCGATAATGTAATGGGGAAGAAATTGCAGACTGAAGCTATGTGGTTGTTCATAACATATGTGAGGTTTCTGGTCCAGACTGACTGTCATTACAGCACTCAGATGTGCGGTAAGCATGGTTGCTCTCAACATGTTCCAGGTGCTGATCTCACGTTCCTATCAAAATGATACAGACAACAACTACCGTTGCCATTGGCACAGTGACGATCACTTTAGCATGCACAACAGCAGTAGTTGTGACAGAAATGCGCCCTTGTCAAGATGTTAGGGACAAGATCCTTCTGGAAATTCTTGATCCCTTGCCCTAGTCATAAACCCTGCCACTGCCCCAAATCATAAATACCCCCAATAGAATACCATTACATATTAGGAAGACTACTTATCCTTATGGGGGTGGGGGGTATGAGTAGTGGGAGGGGATTAAGACATGGGCCGAGAAGAATGGCAGCTGCAGGTGGTTGAATGATGACCGTAATCGCACACACGACGAAGCTGACCGAAGCGGGCATGCTCTTCAGTTGAATAGTGTTTTTTTGGTGGTTGAACCCAGTAAGATTATATTCCCTATATGAAATACTATACCCTAAAAGGAGGATATACTCTTATTCTATAATGAGTACCATAGTATCCCCAAATAAAATACTACTCAGTTGAGGCATGCTCAGAAACCCTAAACCCAACAGGAGCTGATCCCTTTGAAACCACCAAGCACGACAAATGCCGGGCCTGTTTTCCGAATCTCCAAGTAAAGAAGTTCCCTTCCCTACATCCGAAACCCCTCAACCCTGGCCCCCCACACCCCAGGCCTCAGCCCCAAGCACCAAAACAAACAAATCCCTGAAGCCTACAACGCCCCAACGCCAAAGCTTTTACCCTCTAAACCTTGGACCCCAAGCCCCCAAGACGCTAAAACTCCCTACCCTAAAACCCTAACCCTAAACCCCAAATCCCTGAACGCTAAACCCAAAACCCCAATGGCTCCCCAAGGCCTGAACTTCGTGTTGACCACCCAAGCCCTGGACCTTTAGCCACTCCCTGGACTTCCCAAATATTCAAGATGACAGTCTTCAAGGGTTTAGAGTTTAAGGGTTTAGGGGTTTAGGGTTTAATGGTTTAGGGTTTACGGTTTAGGGTTTAAGGGTTAAGGGTTAAGGGTTTAAGGGGTTTACGGGTGAGGCCCTTGCTATGGGTATTCGGAGGTTCAACTCCAACCCCTAACCTATGAACCCTTCTAAGCCCTAAGGGCCTTAAGACCCTGTTAGTGCTAAACATCTTGTCCTCCCACCCTGAACCCTAAACTCCCGAACCCTATGTAACTCCAGTTTCCACTTCTTGGGTTGAGTATCCCCTCAGTCGCCTCGGGTCCGAACCTTTCAAACCCTAAACCCCCAACTGTAAACTCCTTAAGGCGCCCCCTTCACCCTAAACTGGGTTGCTGTTACGGAACTTAAATTAAGTCACTGCAAAAAGGAAACCCAATCATTTGCCATATACCTATAACATGGCAACTTAACTTTAACGAAGTTCCTCAGCAGCAACCCAGTAAACCCTACACACTTAGCCCCAGTCCCTAAACACTACAAAATAACTAGCTCACCACATCCCTGAACCTCTGACTAGGGTTTAGGGTTTACGGCCGAAGTCTGTAAATGCTAAACGATAAAACCCAAACCTCAAAACCTCAACTCCCAGATCCCAAAACACTGAAGCGCCAAACCCCACAAATCCTAAGACCCCCTAAGGCCCCCCTAAACCCTAAATCCTAAACCCTATCCCCTCCCCCCCAGGCCTGAATTTCTTGTAATTTGGCCCTTGCCGAACCATGAGGCCCTTGCCGTCACCTCGGGCCCAATATGGGCCTTCACCGGTCCTTGGTGTAGGCTGTGTGGATTTAAAGTTTAGGGTGTAGGGTTTAGGGGTTTAGGGTTTAGGATTTAGGGTTTAGGGTCCCAGGATGCCTAGGGATATACAAGGATATATTGGGATCTATAGGGACTAATATGGCGTTTAGGGAGTACCTGAACCCCGAACATGTGTAGTAATAATACGAAGAATACCAATACTACTCATAATCAGAATAATAGCAATAGCCCTTTTGGCGCGCTTGGGATGTGCGAGGAAAGGTCGAGGAATTTAAGGCCTAGGGTTGAGGGGTGATATGACGAGATTGCCAGCAATGACCCAGGTTCTTTTAGGTTTAGGACTCTGGTTTTTGTGTGTTTTCGTCTCTAAGGCTTTAGCTGACATTAGCTTTACGTCGGAACACGGGAGGCCGCTGCGTGTATAATGTGTCCCCCCCGGAGCAAGCCCAAACAAGGGGGGAGCAAGAAGACCATCAGTGGCTTGGTGCTATATTGCGGACCTCTCATGTCCCTTGTTGGGCTTTCGTAGAATAAGGGTGGTAGTGCCTTGCAATGGGGTTGTAGGACTCCATACTTTGGGGTGCCATGTTCCTGTTACCAAAATAAACCTTGAAACCCTAAACCCTAAATCCTAAACCCTAAGCCCTAAATCCTGAAACCTAAATCTCAAACCCTAAATCGCACACCCTAAAAGCCCCCAAAAGGCGCTGAGCTTCGGTGGCAAGTGGTCCTCCTTCCACTGCTTCATTGTCCGCCCAAGCCACTGGTTCGTTGCCCGGATCTCCGCTTTGGAGTTGAAGCGGACCTGGCTTCAGAGATAGTGCTTCGTCTTAGGCTAAAGATCTAGGGCTTAGGGTTTAGGGCTTAGGGTTTAAGGTTTAGGGCTCAGGGCGCAGGGTTTAGGGTCTAGGGTAGGGTTGTTTAGGGTTTAGGGATTTGACACATGGGCTTGGGTTTTGAGTCTCCCAAGTTGGACACCGAGCAAATACACTCACCAATAGCTCTTCCTTAGTCTGATTCATTGAGGGTTTAGGGTAAACCCTAAACCCTAAACCTAGGGCTTCGGGCTCAAGGTCTGCAGTCATCTGGAGTTGGGTTCAGCGGGAGCTAGGGTGCAGGACACTCATGGCTCCCCCTCCCTATGCTGCCCCCCCTTACGTTTCCCTCACTGCTTCAAGTTATTTCAGGATGATTCGGGCTAAGTAAAGGTGAACCCTAGGGCCTTCGGTTGTAGCATAGAAAGGTAGAAGGGGGACCCACACAGTAGCGGGACCACCCCGCTCCAAACAAACAGGGAACCCCGCAAAGCAGCCTTTTAACAGGCCGGCGGTTTTTGGGGCTTAGGGTGTCGGGCTTAGGGTTTTCTTTGTTAGGGTTTAGGGTTAAAACCCTGAACCCTCTAAACCCTAAACCCCATGAGTGTCCATGCTTCAGTGACCCCAAACCCCTCAACCTTGACAAACCCTAAACATGGCAGTTTCCCAAAATATGGGGAGTCCAAGGTAGACCCCAAAGGCACCAATCCTTATTATGTGGCGCCAAAAAGCTATAGTCCCGAGAAGATCGCTTAGGCAGTAACCCCCCCTAGGGTTTAGGGTTTAGGGTTTAGGGTATAATTCTTGCAGATTGCTTAAACCCTAAACTAAACCCTAAACTCAAAATGCTACATCCTGAAACTTCTCGCTCCAAACCCTCAACCCTAGACTCTAGACTTGAAGCCCTAAACTCCAAACCCCAACACCCTAAACCCTCAGCTCTAAACCCTAACCCCCAACCCTACACCCTAAAAACCAAAACCCTAAACCCCAAATCTTAAAGCCTAAACCCAAAGCCCCGGATCCTAAACCCTTTAACTAAAAACCATCAACCTAGACCCTCCTTCTACCCCCTATATACCCAAAATAGGGACCATATACCCCATATTTGAAGGGTACAAGGAGGGTCCTGGAAACTAACAAAACTCATTGCCGAGCTGCGGGGGCCGGAGCGCTCCCAGAGGCATCGCCACTGCTGTTTTCAGGGAGTTGGTTGCCTTTCCAAACAGGGTTTAGGGATTAGAGTTTATAGGGGTTATGGTTTAGGGTCTGGGGTTTTTAGGGACCAAGTAGGGAGTTAAGGATTAGGGATTAGGATTTACGGATTAGGGTTTGGGGATTAGGTTTCAGCGTTTCAGGCTTTTGGGATTAGTTTAGGGTTTAGGGATTATGGTTTAGGGATTCTGGTTTAGGGATTAGGCATTTTGGGGGATTGGGGCTTACCCAGAAAGCCTGGTTGCCTGGAAAGCCTAATTACGAAAATGAAGAAGTACTATAACCCGGAGTGGTAGGAACCTTGGGGCTGGCGGAAGGTAGTGATGTAGAAGCCTGACTAACTACCTATAAGGGAGAATCAAGTGGGAAAGAACATGCAACATGAAATGCATACTGGGCACGTGTACGGTATTGTAGGGGTCATGCGACATCTGCAACATGGAGACCTCAAACCTTACCACATTTATGTCAAGGTCTACTTGAGGTACCCTATACTCTACACATACAAGGGGAGATAGGATCACAACATTAAAAACATGACTCTAGACCCCTGTAGTAGGAAGTCGGGGTTTAGGGTTACAGTCCCCCTTAAGTAGATAGAATATGGCTTTGGGTATATAATACGAATATCCCCATATACCCCATATTCTATCTACTTAAGGGGGACTATACATTAAGGCCCGGAGCAGAGCTAAGCGTCTTGCTTGGAGTTCAGGACTTGGAGCTTCTCAAAGAGGGCCCTGACTTAGTTTCAGCCTTGGTGAACGGCC
Organism: Symbiodinium pilosum; assembly: GCA_905231905.1. Taxonomy (NCBI): domain Eukaryota; class Dinophyceae; order Suessiales; family Symbiodiniaceae; genus Symbiodinium; species Symbiodinium pilosum. The sequence goes on along the minus strand of CAJNIZ010005769.1, from coordinate 63,770 downwards.
ATCCAATCGCCCAAACTTCCGAAACCCTATAGTCCCCGTTAAGTAGATAGAATATGGGATATATGGGGATTTTACTATAATATACCCAAAGCCATATTCTATCTACTTCAGGGGGACTATAAACCCTAAACCCTGCAGAGACTCAAGAGCAGATCCTGACGTGAAGGAAATGCCGGCTGACCACCTTCTTCAAACTCGAAGCAAACGTCTTTGCCAAAGAGGGGACCCCCTTAGCCTTACATAGCCCTCAAATTGAGCCTTGACCACTCAGACCTCGGAAAGAAGTCTCCATTTTCAAAAAAAAGCCAAGGCCTCGAACAAAAAAGCGAAGATACAAGCGTAAACTGGCGCGAGTCAACTGTGGATGCAGGAAGTCATGCACCACGCTACACACCCTCCAGCCTAGGAACTGCGATGTGTTGGGGATCCTAGGGTTTAGTTTCAGGTTTAGGGCAAGGCAAGACTTTCTCAATCCACCCTGGCAAGACTGAGCCCCTAGGTCCCCGTATGAGCTGCAGTCAATATTTCCTATTAGGGTTATATGGGGATAGTGGAAAAGAAAATGGAAACTACTATATTGGGTTATATCGGGTTTAGGGTTTACATAATCAATATTTTGCAAATAGTCAACGGACATGGGTTCCTTATTAGGAACTAAATCGGGGACTATACTAAACTACAAGAGGGACTCCCATGTCCACTGCAAGGGGTTCCTTAAGAAGCGAAATATTGACAGTAGCTCATATGAACCTCACCTGCTCCCCCCATCACCATAATAGCTGGGAACGTTGACCACAACACTGACGACCCCAACACACACCTACGTAGTCCAAAAACCCTAAACCCTAAACCCCAAACCCTATTTCCTAGTTGGGAATCAGAGGTTGGAACCCTATAGTCCTGATATTATGACCCCTATCACGGTCGCTATAGCCCATTCCCCCTTCCCAAATAAGAATCACCTGCAAAGCCTAGTTACACATAGTAGTGGGCAATTTTTAACCCAAAGTGGTAGGAAAAACTGGGGGAAGGTAGACCATTTCTTATAATTGCGGACACATAGTAGTGGGCAAAGGGAAGATAGACTATTTCATATAATTGTGGGCCACTGGCTTTCTGGGTTAATAGGCAAACTGCTTATGTGCGCGTTGGATCCGGCCTGACAGCCCCGAGAGCGCCGAGGAGGCCCGTCGAGCGCGTCTGTGCCTTGCTAGATGAGTGCATGCAGCTATCTAGTACATATTAGGAGGACCCCCCACCCTGTACTAGTGACTATAAGGGATAATAAGTGCGATGAAAGGGTCCAAGTATAATCCTCTTATACCCCCATTACAAGCGCGGGGTCCAAAGGTAACTATATGGGAGCCTGAAGGGGGACATAATGCAGAAGCCCCCTCTCGGCACCTCATCCCTACAACAACTGTGCACCCTAATTATGGTCAAAAAAGGAAGCGCAGGTAGTGTAAGGCCTTGCAAGGAATTCTGGACCAGAATGCTGGTGATTTTTTGTTGGCTGTTAAGTTTGTCAGATTACGAAGGCCTCTGCAAAAGAAGCTGGTGCCTTTAGGCATGCCAGGGATGCGAACCCTAGGGGTACCAAATCCTCCAACCCCAAACCATAAGCCCTAAATACCAACGCCCCCAAAAAAAACGCAAAAATCTTGAAGCCCTGCCATATTGTGGTGACCTACTTTAAGTTCCCAACTACCCATATACCCCCATATAGCCTTGAATAAGCCTAGTTTCCTTTTGTTTGAGTCTCGATTATGCTAACTGAACCCTAAGCCCTACAAAAGCCCTATGTCACCTCGTTAAAGGGAATCCTATAATATGTTAGCTGCTGAAAAAAACGTCTGTAATCCCCAATAAGGAAACCACTGATCCCCTCATAATACCTATACATCCTCAGGGTTCATATTATAGTACTTGGGCCCTAAAGCCCTACTATTTGGGTCCTTGGACTCTTCGGGACTGAATCCTAAACCCTAAAGCGCTTCAAAGAATGTCAAGCTGCAGCTCAAAGGAGGCGTAACTCGCCGCCAAAGTTCCCTGGCTGCCAGTTGATTTCTTCTGATTCTATGGGGATTCTATGGGGATATGTTAGGAGGACCCCTCACCCTGTAATTGTCACTATAAGGGATAATAAGGATTATATTGGGGCCCTCTTGTATTCTTAACATACCACTATTACAGGGTGGGGGGTCCTCCTAAGGGATATGAGAGTTCAGGGCTCGAGGTTTCGGAGAGATGGTTTAGGGTTTAGGGATATATTCCTCTCAAGATGCTAGGGAGTTGGAATTACGTCTGGTTGGCAGGGAATGAACGAATGGAAAGAAAATCGAAACGACTAAAATGGAGACTGAGATAAACAATCATAACCCAGGGGGATATGAGGTATGGATGGTTTAGGGTACTGATAATGGAGAATGAAAAACGAAATGAACATTAAATGGAAACTAGGGCTATAAAGTGATGGTACGGGTGAATGGAAAAGCAGAGGGCAAATGCGACATTACTGAGGATGGTGCAGGGACTACTAAAGGACTCGTTCCTTCATCCTAGGAGACATGTTAGTTCCTTACAATAGGAGTTTGGGGATGACGTATATGTTAGGGTTTTGGGAGTAGGGTTTCTCAAACAGGCAGGGCCCTTGGGACCCAAAGATATATATAGGACTACAACGGGGGAGAGGGACTTCACAAGGGTTATTGGATTATTATGGAGAATACTCATATGACAGTCGCTTAGAATTACGGGGTAGGGTTCAGGGAGTGGGGTGAACGGTTTGGGGGCTAGGGTATAAGAAGGTCTAGGGATTAGGGTCTTGGGTTTCGACCTAAGGGGGCCCTGAGGGATCTTTAGGATACATAAGGATGATAAACAAACGTAGCATCCTCATTTTCAGGATTTGGGGTCCCTGGGCAGGGGCTTTAGAAAGTCTATGACGCGTTTTAGGATTTGGGGCTTAAGGCTTCGAATTTGGGCTCTTTTTGGGGAAGTCCCTGTGGCGTTTTAGAGGTCTCTAAATCTTGAGAGCTTCCAATACCTGACGCTACCACAAGTGGAGGAGGTCTGAAATTGTCATGTTGTCACATAGCACGTACGTGCACGTACATCAAAGCATGACCTTGGAGGCGCTTAACGATTTTGGAACTATGGTTTATAGCTTCAGGTTCGATAGACCTTCATTTTCCGCCACCAAAGTTGCCTCTCAGAGGATACTATAGGGGCCTAAATAATTACCAATATTATGGTTCCATATTCCTTGTATAATTGTTGTATATGGTACCTCAAATGGACCTCAACATTATATTGGTAATCATTTTGGCCCCGGTGGTAGCCAGCTGTATTCTCTAAGCGTGAACATCCAAAATGCCTCACCCCAAAAGCCGCAAACCCTCGACTAGAGCCCATACCCTCAGAGAAAGAACCCTGGTGACGTGGCATAGTGCGTGTAACCAATTCCTCTTTGCTGGGTTTAGGGTTTAAAAGGGCTAGGGTTTTAAGAGTTTAAGGCTTAAAGGGTTTAGGGTTTAGAGTTTAACAGGGCTAGGGTTTAAAGAGTTTAGGGCTTAAAGGGTTTAGGGTTTAGGGGAGGCCTCATGGGGTCCAGGCCCTCATGAGAATCAATTCTGAGAACAGATCTCTAATCGAAGCGGCCCTGAACCCCACCCTACACCCCTGATCCCAGACCTGGAACCCTAAACCCCCCAACCCGTTGAACACCATGAAATCAAAAGACCTCCAAGACCACTCAAGATGCTCCTAAAACCTAAATGCAACACCCTAACCCCCCCTAAAGGCCCTAAACCCTACACCTAAACCCGGAACAGTAGTTGCTACTACCATGAAAACTCCATACACCCCTTGGAGCGGCCTTTGAGAACTTGACCCAGGCTTGCTCGGAGGCTGCATGGAAAAGGCCATCATGTTCCGAGGACCCCTCCTGTTTGTTTAGGGTTTAGGGGTTCAGGGGTCTTAGGGCTTAGGGGTTAGGGCTTAGGGTTTAGGAGGGGTTTAGGGTTTAGGGGTTCCAAGGGACATACTGTTGGTGGAGGACATCTTGCACCACCTCCAGTCCCTGAAGAAGTCCTTGGAATCACCGTTACTTTAGGGACCCCAGGTGGTGCAAGATTTCCTCCATCAACACGTAAGCTTTTGAGAACAAAGCTTCAGGCTTTCGGGGTCATGCGATTGCTGCGGCCCGCCATTTTTGGCGAGGGTAGGAGCAGGTTACACCAGCTTCAGCAGTTCAGGATTCACCTGTCAGTGCTTGGGGTGTATGTTCTCTAGTTAAGGGTTGCACTTACGCCTCCTGCTTCAAGGGCTTCAGTGCGCTGATCCACTGGCGAAACTCTGGGGCTTCTGATTTCAGAGCTTTGGGTTCAGGTTTTAGGATTCAGGGATTTAGGATGTGGGGATGAAAGATTTCTTTCGAGGGTTGGGCATCACGACTTCAGAGGCCCAGGCAGCAGGGGCACAGTTGAAAATCTTGCACCACTTAGGATCCTCAGTCTACTATGGGTCCTAAGGTAGAATATATGTGGCAGAGACTTCTTACATCCAAAGTTGGTTCAAACGGTCGACGGACTTATTCAGGGTTTGGGATCTGGGACTTGCTGCGCACTAAGAGCCCCTCATACTCCTCAACATATTATGTATTGAGATACACGGTGCCTAAGAAACAAACCCATGCTTTCAGAACCAAAGTTTCAGATCCTACCAAGCACTACCTCTCTGCCTGGAATCACGTTGTCCAAAGCTCCCTACACCACAGCCCCACCCCCGGCCTTGCACATGCAGTTACGCCCTCAGTAGCTAAAACCTGCCGTATGACAAAGCTTCCACACATGCGCCTGGCACTCGTAGAATCGGTCATGGAAGTCCTTTGCAGTATGCTGGGGATGGTCGAGATCATAGACATTTTGGTTGTAAAGTGTTTGACAGTGTTTGAGACATTTAAACGTGCTTTGAAACCATAAGGGTCAGGTCCTAATTGTCGGGAGCTTTGTACTTGGTTGAAGAGCCCCTTCCTTACTTACTTACTTACTTACTTAACTTTACTTACTTACTTACTTACTTACTTACTTCCGCCATTTTTGCGAAACGCCCCATGCTCGCTTTTTGCAGCCTAGCCGCGTCCCATCTCGCATCACGGTAGAAGGCGTCTTCCCCTTGCAGGAGAAGGTTGTAGGGAATGCAGTAGACCCTAAACCCCTCAACCCTACACTCTTAACCCCTGAACCCTAAGCCCTAATAATGGAGCTTGGCTACTAAGCGCCCAGAATCCTCCAAGAGATCCTACAGCTTGCTTCATTGGGTTTAGGGACTATTCGGAACCCTTGAACAAGACACCCATATAAGCCCAATATGACATCTGTTCAATGCGCCTACGTTCCAAACCCTAAGCCCGGGACCCTAAACCCTAAACTCGATTCCCGAAACCCTAATCCCGAAACCCTAATCCCTTAACCCTGAACTCTAAACCCTAATTCCCTATACCCTAAACCGAGCCCAGGGGGCCGAAAAGGCTGTCGACATCGCAGGAAACCCCGGCGCGATTGCGCGGATTTGAGCAGCATTCAAGGCTACCTTGGCTCTTGCCAAGGATAATATCAACAATAATACTGATAATAGTCATGATAACAGTACCAATAAATACAATAACAACAATAATGCAAATAACAACAAGCATTGAAAATAGTAATACGAATAGTAAGAATAATGCGTTCAAGGCTACCTGGGCTCTGGTTGGTGGGAGGGGTTGGAAATTTGGTTTTAGGTTTTAGGGGTTAGAGTTAAAGGGTCTCAGGGTGTGGGGCTTTAGGGTCTAGGGTTTCTAGTCTAGGGTTTAGGGGCTAGGGTTACGGGTTTTTATGGTTTTAGGGTTTAGGGTGTAGAGTTTTGGGTTTAGGGGTGCAAGGGATTGGGGTTTGGGGGGGTTGAGGCATAAGATTTGGGCGGATCGGGTTTCAGCATTGGGGTTTAGGGTCTATGGTTTGCAAGAGCTAAAACAAGACCAGGAATTTGCCGTAGAAACCTGCTTCAGCAACAGCCATGTCCAGGAAGGTTGACAGGCTAAGACTTCAAGTTCTCTGGGCTACTAAACCTGAGGAAAGTTGAGAGAAAAGGGGACGAAACCCTCAAGCAAGACCGAAGTGAAAGAATCCCTCAGCCACTCATGCCTCATGACTTTGGTTGAAGAGTTCGCCTTACTCCAAACACCATAGTCAAGAGAATGAGAAAGGGAGTGAGAGTGCAAGAGAAACAGTAAACCCTAAAATCAACATTCTAAACCTTAAACCCTGGACCCCTAAACCCCTAAACCCTAAACCCTGCACCCAAACCGTAAACCCTAAACCTAAACCCTAGAACCCTAGAAAGGAGCCAAAGATGTTCCTAGGCTGTCAAGCCTTCATCCTAGGCCCAAGGTCCTTAAGCCTGCACCGAAACTCTGAGCCCTTAAACTCCTATCTCAAAAATTGCTGTTGCTCATCTTATAGTAGTATCACCATGTGGTCGTGAATCTTTCATTTTATCTTGACGAATCATGATGATTGCTTTTTGCAATTCTGTATTCATCTCATTCTATGATGACTACTATTGTCATGACTAGTTTAAATTTCGATGTTAAAGCTGCTCCTACTTTGTTATTGCAGGCATTACTTGCATGGTTACTATCATTCTAACAATGTTCTTGTAACACCCTAAACCCTAAACACTAACCCCTTAACACCCCATGCCGTAAACCCTACTACTTTATGCAGTGCTCCGAGTTGCTGCTCAGACCCATGGTGCGGGCCTGGGAGACCTTTCTCGCCCCACCGTCGGACAGCCGGAACCACCGTGCGCGCGGGGGGCTAAAGCCACAGGCTTAGGGTTAGGGGATGTAGAGGTCTTGGGACTGAGAGGCTTCGAAAGGTAGGGGTTAAGGGGTTCAGGGGTCAGGGATCAGGGGAGACGGCTTTAGGCTTCGGGATCTAAGTGAGGAAGTCTCAAGGGATCGGGTTGGGGGATCTCCGCTGATATGTGGCTGGCATGGTGTCAGGCTTTGGCTGAGAGGTCTGTCAGAAGTCGTCTAGGCGCGCTCTGAACCTTCGGCTTTCTCAAGGTTTGACTTCCAGCTTGCTTGTCTCCAGGTTCTTATTGGGATGTTCGTATCAATTCTTAACGCCATATACTCCTTATAGGATTTTTCAGCAATAAAACTGACGTCAATCCAACCATGGCCCAGTTTCACCCCCATGTAGCCAATCTTGAGCCACAGATGGGTGTCGGCGGCGCGAGCGCAGCCTGAACACACGAGTCAGGGTACTTTGAGCGTACGGCCCTCCACCTAAACCCTTTCACAAGACCCACCCCCCTTAGCATTAGTCTGCTTAAGATTCCTATCTGCTGTTATGGAAGGTTTAGGGTTCAGAGCTTTAAGGTTGCTGTTGGGCTTTGAAACGTGGCTGAAGTTCCTGGAGCCCCAGTACAGTTCCCAACCAAAACAAGGGTTGGAAATTCTACTTGCCTATATATGAGCGTGTACAAACAGTTTAAAAAAGATAAGCTTAAATATCCATCTGTCTCTCTATAGTTCAGGGGTGCGGGTGACGTAATTTAAGCTACCTAGTTGCAACAACATCTACACTTATCATGGGAGCTGGATCTACCAGGGCTGCAGCGCTCTGAACCCCTAAACTCTGAACCTGAAACCTCAACCCTAAACGGCCTGAAATCCTAAACCCTTCATGCCCCAAACCATGAACCCCAAACTCTCAACCCTGAGCCCTAAACCCTAAACCCATAGACCCTAAACCCTGAACCACAAGCCCTGAGCCCTAAACCCTAACTCCTAAAACCTGATCCCCAAACCCCAAATCCTAAACCCTAAATCCTAAACCCTAAACCCTAAAACCCCAAACAGAGTCGGTCATACTCGCCAGGGGCTGCTCCCCCAGAGCAGCGTCAGAGCCTCAAAGCTTACTTCATGGGTTTAGGGTTGAGGGTTTGGGGTTTTGGGTTTAGAGTTTGGGGTTTAAGGTTTAAGGTTTGGGGTTTAGGTTTTAGGGGTTATGGATTAAGGGTTTCAGAGACTCAGAGCTTAATTGTTGGGGCTTCCTTCCACATCGTAAGTTGTCAGTCAAAAGTATGGTCCCGTTTTAGATCCCAGATTTGAAGTCCCCAAAAGAGGGACCACCATTTTGACTTTTTCTCCACAAGAAGTTCAGGGTTCATGCTGTGGGGTTTAGGGTCAGGAAGGGTTTGGGGATTAGAACTTAGGGGTATGAAGGGTTTAGGCTCTGTATTTACAGGCTTGGGATTGCGGGTTTGAAGTTAATCGCGCGGTTTGGGGTAAGTGCCCACGAGATCGTCATGCAATCCAAAATGGGGGACCCACATAATCCCCGTGTTATCGCCACATATTCCAATTGTATCTTGGAGCATTAGGGCTCCCTTGCCAAGGGCTATACAGAAAAAGGAAGTCGTAATGGCACGCATACGGTGGAAGACCTGGGTGTTGAGGGGCGGATTCAAATGTGGTATTGGGAGTCGTGTTGCATCGGGTTTCTCCACAAAAAAATTGAACTGTTGACAACCACACCAACCACTTGACCGCCTGGGTAGGTGCAAACGGTCGGATGAAAGCCGGAGGATTCAGGAACCGGAGTAATCCTGAGAGAGCCACCGAGGAAGCTATAGTCCCCCTTAAAGGCCCTTAAGTAGATAGAATATGGGATATATGGGGACCTTATTCTAATATACCCAAAGGCACATTCTATCTACTTAAGGGGGACAGCCTTGACCGAGGTATTGCAGGATCATATAGAGGCTTGGGCTTTTTAAGTCTCAATTTTTGGGCTTCAAATTCCATGGAGGCTCCTTTGAGAGCCCAATATACGCCCTGATATGGTTCAAGGAATGTTATTAGGATCCCTACTTTACTATATGGTTCGAGCAGTATTCCTTGATTCAGGGGTCATGGGCTCCCTGGCACAAGGTGCTCCGGCAGACCTCTGCGCATGTTGATGCACAGCACTGGTTCCCAAGCGGCATCAAGCATGTGCTAAGGCTTCTACTTACTGGGGCTTAGTAGGGAATATGGGAAAAATTATGATATACAGGGACCATATAGGAGGTATATTCCCTTATTTCCTGCGAAGAAACAGCAAGTCTACCAGCCTGATGAATTAGAATACGATATCTTCCAAGAAGCTGGAACACCGGTATCCTCATGCCCTAAGAGTAGACTAGAGAATTCAACACTAACCGTAATGCACCCATGTTCCAATTTTTGGTCGTTTTGAATAAAATTGCAATGTACATCTTATTGCACATCATTCTACATGTCTGGACGCTGCACAAGAGAGCCAGGCGACACTATCAACCCTGATCCCTATACCACTAAAGCCTAAACCCTTAAGCCACTAAACCCTAAACCTTAAGCTTTAAACCCTTACAACGCTAAATCCTAAAACTTCAACCCTTAAGCCACTAAACCCTAGCCCTTAAACCCTTTATTAAACCCTTTAACCACTAAATCCTGAACCCTTTAAACCACTCAACTCTAGACCCTTAAGCCACTAAACCCCTAAACCCTAAACCCCTACACCCTAAACCCCTAAACCCCTAAACCCGAAACCCTTAGACCCTTAAACCTTTAGGGCTGTTTTCTTTTTACGACTTTGGGGCTAGCGGCCTGAAGCTCAGTCTTGCAAGACTTCGGAACTGCGGGATGTTGCTTAGACTTTGGGGTTTGGGGTTTAGGGATTTAGGGATTTAGGGGTTTAGGTGTTTGGGATTTAGGGTTTAGGGTTTGGGATTTAGGGTTTAGGGTTTAGGGGGTTAGGGTTCAGGGTTTAATTCAAGGTGAGTTTTAACGTATGTACTGCGGATGCATCTGTGCAAACTATGCCAAGACATTCCCAATACCCTTAGTTGGAGTTGCAGGGCCCCAAATAGTGGTTCCTCAGGCCTTACTAGAGGGAGTTAGAGGGTCTAAGTCTTGGTCAGGTCCGCAGGTTAAGTTCCTAAGGCCCCAATTCCTTTTGCCTTGTGAACCCTCGAGGCCCAGAACTCGAACCCCTATACCTCTCACACCCCTGAGCCCTAGACATGCCCTGAACCACAGAAGTACCCCTAAGTAAGGTCATGCAAGCACTGTACACAGAAAACCCCAGTTAACCCCAAGCCCAGACCCGAAGAAGCCGAAAACAAATTGGCCAAGATCCTAAGAAAGGCACATCCGGAACCATAAGCCCTTCGCCCTAACTTGTCAACCCTAAATCCTTGGCTGGATGTGAATACCTGCAACTAGATTATCTCCGAGGACGGCGCGCAAGACGAATGCCGAACCTACGGCTCACAGGTCGAGGGTTTGAGGGTTTAGGGTTTTAAGGTTCAACGTTTAGGGTTTAAGGTTCAGGGCGCATAGGGTTGATGATTTAGGGTTCAGGGGTAGATTCCTGCGAGGGCCCCCAATAGGACAGACCCCCCTAAATTTTGAGAGGAGCTACGGGCTCTTGGTAGCCCAATAATTCTACTACAACAAAGGTACCCTTTTCCCTGTAATTTCATTGTGTAAAGGAACCCAGAAATCAAAGGAGTGAAAGGGCAGCACCGCTGGGTTTCCTTGAGCCCTAAGTCCTGTTATCTGACGGCCGCTGGATATCTACCTGAATCAACAAGAATCAGATGTAAAGTTGAACGGAACAACAAGTTGAAAAGAAGTTGTGGAAATGGGGAGTATAAAGAGATCATTGAGGCACCGTAGAGGGCTTACAGGGACTATACAGGGATCATAGGGATTATGTAGGGCCTATACAAATCAGGTGGGGATTAGCTTCCCTGGCCAGAAGCCGTTCCTGCTTGATGATTGTAAGGGCTTTTTGGCTTAAATAAAGGCCTGTTGTATGGCCCGGCTGAAGCTTTACCGAGAGTCTAGGATATATGAGGCTTCACTCCTACTGAACTATATGGGAATTTCCCCAAAAAGGGTGAACCCACTGTAAACCCTAAAATACTATAATCCTTACAATGGGGACCCACAAAAAGGTACCCCTAATTTTGGGAATCCACCATATATGACCCCTGTAGAATCCTATACCTACCCCATATAACCCTTTTTCGGGAGTCCAGGCTTGGGCGGGTTATTGACCCTAGGGCTTTAGATGCTTGGGCTAAGGCGTAGGGTTCCAGTCTTTACGGCTTACGGTGTGTGCGGGGGGGAGTTCTTTATGGGTCTGGGGTTTAGGGTTTAAGGTTTAGGGTTCAAAGTTTACAGGATTTAGGGAGTCTAGGGGCCCTAAACCCTAAACCCTGGGTTCAGTGGGTGTAGGGTTTAGGGGTGGACGATTTGAGGCCAGCTGCCTGCGAAAGAGGTCGAAGCTGAGATCAAGGCGCGAAGCAGGTTTTTTTCAGAATGCGGGCCCCCCTTTAAAACCCCAAAGAGATACATAGGGAGAGCAGGGAGGTCCTAGGGATTCTAGAGGGTGTCTTTATGAGAAACATCCATGTAGCATCGTTCCCGTCTTTACTCTCTACCTACTGGTTGCACATAGGAAAAGAAGGAATGGTCAAAACGTGGATATAACCACCACAAAAGCCAGAAATTCTCATCTGTTCCATTCTTTCATTCCCTGTCCGTAAACCCCACACCCAAATCCTATAGTCCGCCTTAAGTAGATAGAATATGGCTTTGGGTATGTTACAATACCCCCCCCCCTTTTACTCCATATTCTATCTGTCTAAGGGGGACTATAAAACCCTAAACCCTAAACCCTAACCTTTGGCAGGACCGGAACCTCCATCGCCACAGCAAAGCAATTTCGGATCCATGTCCGATGCCTTGCAAGGACTGGGGGGTTGGGAGTTTAGGGTTTAGGCTTTAGGGTCTAGGGGTTAGGGGTTAGGGGTTTAGGGTTTAGGGTTTAGAGTTTAGGGTTTAGGGTCTAGGTCAGGTTTTGTTTAGGGCTTCTGGTTCATGTGGTTAAGGGCTCCTAGGCTTAGGGGAATTCTGGTAACCCAATTGCCCCCATCCCCCCAAATTAGGACGCTGCTGAGAGGTTGGAGTTTCCAACACCCTCTCATAAGAAAATCCCGACTGAGACTTTCGGCCAAATTTGAAACTTTTGGCCTGGCATTCTTGCAGGCCAAATGCCCGGGAATCCTGAAGGGTGGGGTTTAGGGTTTAGGGAGAATGCCTGGGAATCCTGAAGGGTTTAGGGTTGTCAAGGGATCTTGAGAAGCTAGAAGGCTGTGATCCAAAATCTATCTTTGCGAGCTTCTCAAATTGCAACTTGGGAGCCGTTGGGGGACATGGGGATTCGGTGGATCCTCGTCTGATTGTATAAGGAGATGGAGAAAATCCAGTTTTGCGGTCAGGATCCAGAAGCCAAGTTCGCCGCACGCATGGCGGGGTGCTTTCTTGAAACTCCTGAATTTCACTCCAATACCGTGAAGTCGCCAAGCGCTTATTAAAGTTTAGGGGTTAAGGTTCAGGGTAACTTAGGTAGCGCCCATTAAATGGAGTTGTCCGAGATTGTCTCAGGCGCCCCCTACGATACTAACAGACACTAAGCCCCTTTCTCCTCCTCCTCAAACAAACCTTGGAATCAGAGCTTAGTGAGTGTTTATGGGCAACGTGCTCTGACCTTAGGCAAAAATCATAATCATCGACACCAACTGCTTCCTTCAAGATCGCGTACTTAAGTCTTGAATTTACGGGTGGTACTTGGGGGGGTCCTCTTTTCTTGATCATGCACCCTATGATCAAGGGCCCATAGTTAGAACATAGGAACAAGTGGGGGACCATTTGGGGGGGCTCATGGCTGCAACTACTTTCGGTGACCCTAAGTACCTTCTACCCGGGGCATCATGGTACTACAGTATACTGCGGCCATGCGGGATTTTCGCCAGGAACAGTCAGATTGAACCCTTCACCAGTCCTAAACCCTACCCCTCCCCTCCCATCCCAAACACAAGAAAAATGAAAAACAGTATTAAAAGACACACACACGCTCACACAAAACAAACTCAACTATGATCAGGATTGTTAAGGCCCGTACCGCCACTGTGTTGAGTCCCCTCTCCGGCTCTACCACCTCGAGGTCACACAGCTTGCTGGACTTAGGGTTTAGTGGTTATACAAGGATAATGGAAAAGAAAATGGAAACTACTTTAGTATAACAGGGTTATATTGGGGTTATAATGGGTTAAGGGTCTTAGGGTTTAGGGGTGTAGGGTTTAGGGCTTAGCAGAAAGCACAATTTGGTAGTTTCCCAAAATCAGGGGAACCTAATATAGACCCCAAAATACTATAATCCTTATTATGGGGACCCCCAATAAGGTACCCCTAATTTTGGGAAACCCCCATTTAGGGCTTAGGGTGCAGAACAGCGTTGTGAATCCCTCTACCGACAAACCTACCTCCCTCTCCCCTGCACAAAGTGCTCACAACATAATATAACCCCAATATACTCCATTTCATTTTCCATTTTCTTTTCCATTTGATTCTCCATTATAGTAGTTTCCATTTTATTTTCCATTATCCCAATATAACTCCAATATAACCCCTATATAAACCCTATAATCCCTGTAGTTT